>JALLKD010000078.1:0-36651 GCA_023509735.1 Fusarium liriodendri
CGGCGCTTGGGGGTCTCTGAGACGAGTCAGTCTACACGACGTCCAGGCACCTTGTAGAACCCTACTCCGCGGATGCGTCATCCGCCGCATCTTTATCTGTTGGTGTGAGACTGTTCCTCCTGCAATCCCCTTGTCTGGAACAAGATCTAGATCTCATGTTAAGTGAGACTTATTCCAAGGGCTGGCCTGCTGTTGGTCAACACCAAGCTCCCACACGAAACTTTCAATAGTGCTTCTGGTCAAGGGAATAGCTTAGGAAAGCATAAACAGTGGCGTGGACGAGGGGCCTTCTGCGGTGCATGAACCCACCTTCTTTGTCTGTTACATGAGGCCGATACGTGTGAACCACAGACTTCGATCTGGGCTATGGTGGGAGGATTCCTCCGGGGACTCTTCCGATAAAATACGGGAGCGAATGTAAGCCTTTGAGAACGTTTTATGTCATCGGGTTCATCGTCTGGATCAAGATCGACAGCGGGGTCTGAGTCGTGGATCCCCATGCCACGAGCGCCCCCTTCCCGCTGTCTGTGGAGTCTGGAGACGCAGGCAAGCCCGGGGAACATCTCTGGTACATCTGTGCGGGCGCAAAGACGATGGTTAGTGGTGTGTCAAACCCACCAGGCGGAGATAGTGCCCCAGGTTGATGCGCAGGCCCAATGGTGATCTGAGGAATGACAAGTTCAGGGGGGTTCAATCCAGCAGTTGGGGGACAGCCATCACGAGCAGGCGTTAAGAAGGTGCTAGAGAAGCCTGGGGGTCGAGAAACTGTACTTCTTCTTTCTCGCAGTGACCACACCAAGCAGTTAGCTGGAGGACTGGATCCATTGGAGCCGGTGGCGTGGGCCATGTTGATGGTCGTCGTTCGGGGACACTATCGTTGTAAGACTCTTAGATTCTAGGGGCGACGGAGGCGCTCCTCGGAAGGGAGCTAAACAATGAGGCCCTACGTGGCATGGATGGTGTCTATTGTGCCCCTGAGCCTTTGGATCTGGGCTGAGAGCCCTGCGTGTGTCTGGCAGACTTGTGAGCCCGTACTTGATGTTAACCTGGTGGTAGTCACAGCGTTTGAGACCTGCTTGCTTATCCAAAAGTCCAGGCAGGGAGAGTTTCCGGCGATTAAGAGAACCAATAGAGGCTGTGTTTCTGGGCCGGGCAGTCTCCTTGAGATTAAAAATCCCACTGCACCACCATGCGAAACTGCCCCCTGGAGAAGAGTTTAAGCCTTGTAATTCCTGTGAGCTGTCAAGAAAAGAACTTTGAGTTTGAAGAGTTTGGTACGCCATACTTACTCACTGTTGCAGGCACCCCAATGTTTTACCAAGAGGAGACCAGGAGAAAAGTCCTTGATGCCCATTCTATCTATTAATATCACCTGGAGGTACTCAAGACGTAGATCGCGGCGTTCCAGATACCGTCCAGGTCCCTCACATCGTTTAATAGGTAAACGTTTAGCCTTCTCTTCATACATCGGGATGTCTTTTCTTTTTATAATTAATTATCATAGAACGGCCAAGTACGCAAGGGTAGTAATAACGTATATTGTTTACTTTCTCGCCTGCGATGCTGAGTGGTTGTTATTCTTACCTGAGCTGGTTCTCAACTCGTGAGCCAACACAAAATGTGAGTTACCAGTTCTGGTTTCGGACCTCGGCAATTTTTCTTTTTTTAGATTGTTAAGATGTGTATGTAATAAGGCAATTCATGCATGTTGCATCTATCGGAGGATACGTTGGCCGCGTTGAAAGTGAGGCTGAGCTGGTCGCAGCCTGATCTTCAAAACCAGGCTCTCGCATAATCACGCACATTCAAACCTACGGCAGTCGTCCACCATGTCGTTTGGGTACGGCATAGGCGACGTCATAGCCGTCTTGGGCCTCATTGAACGCGTCGCCATCGAACTTCGCAACTACAAGGATGCCCCTTCCCATTTCCAGCAGCTTCGTGTCGAGCTGGACCTCGTCCACAGCACGCTACATCATGTCTTACGACTGGAACCAGAGAGCGATGAGGAGCGCCAGACCTTGGATAAGATTCGAGCCATTGTGGTTCATTGTTCGCAGCCTCTACAAGCCATGGCCGACAAGATGCGGACTAAAGAGGGCAGTCTCGGCCACTTCCGAACTACAAGGAGCCTTTCCAGTATCGGAACAAGACTCCACTGGTCCATGGTGGCCCAGAGTGATGTAGACGGATTCAGAAAGACTATCATGTCTGAGATGGCAGCTATCAACATCCTCTTGAGCGTGCAGCAATTGTACGCACACCCCTCGACTGGTGGCTAGATACCAGAGCTAAACAATCATAGGACTCGAGTCAAACAACTCGCATCGCAATCCCGATGCATCGGTACCTCCCAGGCTCTGGCAGTAGAGAAACACGCAAATGCCATCGCTGGCCATGCCAAGTCCATCTTGAACATAGCATCAAGAACGCAAACTACCGTCGACGCCTTGATGGCCAACACTGCTATCCAGGCGGAGACGTCTTCAAGACAAGCAAAAGCCTTGGACCGAAACTTGGAGGCTATCGAGACGAACATCGATAGCCTGTCAAGGAAAACTGGACAGACGTCAGCAATGATCCATCGTCATGCCAAGCGTCTCTTTCGTCTGATGCAAGACATCCAGGCAATGCTTACTCTGTGAGATCCCCCAGCCAAGTTTGGACAATTTGGCGACTAACCTGCTCATCAGATTTGCAACATACTCTAAGGAAATGCTCGAAGCAATCAGTCGAAACACGTAAGTCTTGCTGGCAACGCTGAAGCATGTTATTAACCATTTGATATAGCCGCATGCTTCTTGATATCACCGGCCAGTTGAAGCGTATCATGAGCGCTATCGAAGCTATCCCGCTGCATCTCACTCTTGATATAGTGCGGCTCGATGACGCTCACGGAGAGAGCTGGGCCCTGCCACTGCAGGCATGCCGAACTTGGGATGTGAGTCTCCGCTGTAAGAGACCGCTAACAAAAGAACAATGAGGACTAATTGGAGCAGTCATTTTCTGATATGCTTCGACTCGTGGTATATGCCAACAAGAGGCCCGGCGCGGACCTCATCATGCGGAACCAGTTCTCCATTATGGTGGCACAAAATGGCATGGAACTCAATGAGAGGGTTTGGGGGCGCTTTGCCAAGTCCGGGCTACACATTGAGCAGGCCATGGTCGTCTCGCGAGCTTCTTCCTTAGAACGGGGATGTGTCGATCCTAGATGCGGTGGCAAAGTCGTAAACCAAGCTATCCAACTGGATCAGCGCCGCAAAGTATGGTAAGTGTTAGATCGGACATATCTTGAGAAAGATGGACTGACCAAACACTCTGAGCACTTCGTGTGGTCGATGGACAACGACACAAATCACTACAGCACCGTTTATGGACCTCTATGTCCCAGAACCCCGAGAGTCCATCGCCAGCCAGACGCGGGCGGCTATAAAACCACACATTGGCCCCCTGTTACCCCCTATGCAGCTCGAAGAAGAACATGAACCTTTCCGCAGGGTTAAACTCCGCCAGACCTCCCAACCTGTTGAAGACATAGACGAGGCCCTTGATCGATTGGAAAAAAACGCGGCAGATCCGGCTGCAAATGCCCTGGTCGGATTCAAAATACTCCAGTACGGGGAGAGTGTGGGGAATCTTCCGAATTATGAACACATTCGAAGATCAAAGCCTCACATCGAAATCATAGTCAAATCAGGTAAATGACCCTGCATATACAATTCGCGCTGACAATGATCAGAACTGACACTGAAATAATATTTAGACCCTTTGAATTTCGAAAACTGGTACCTTCTTGGCAGAGTACACATCTGGTTGAAGGAATATGGAGCGGCCTTTGAGGCTATTCAGCAGGCTGCTTACCTTGAACCCAAATGTTCTTCAGTCTGGATTACAATGGGGTTGTTATACTTCCTAGTTCGTCAATATGATGACTCACACGCTGCTCTCTATAGAGCTATCCAATTGAGCCCGACGCTGTTTGAGCCCTGGTACAACCTGGGCGTTTTGGTAGGCTCTCCCCGTGTTGGTTCTTATCAAGAATCTGACATATGCATATCTAGTACGACTACCTGAATCGGAAAAAAGATGCTGCCAACAGCTTCCTGAGGTGCATTGAACTAAATCCAGAACTACCAAAAGTACACGCACGACTCCGAGCTCTCCGGAGCCAACTATCAGCTCCCAACAGTCAAGTCTCGAATGATGATTTTCTTTATAAAATGTGTGATTCCGAGTTACTAATGCTTCACGATGAAGCCCTCAAGTCTAAAGGGGACGATTGTAGCGATGAGAGCAGTGACGACGAGGACGACAAGGACGAAAAGGACTACGAGGACGACGAGGGTGATGATTCATGGAATCTGCCAGTCGATGCCTTTGTCTCGGAGCCAGAGATCTGATGTATTCTTAGTTGTTAAAAGAGAAACTGAGATTGATGACTGGCAGTAGAGATGAAAATGGAAATCGATGGGAGTTGATCAAGTCGGAATCATAGAAACTTGATAAAAAAAAGACGATTCAAAGAAGAGGGCCATTAACGAACATAAAACTGAGGTATTGGAGATGAATTAGAAGTAAGAGTCTGGGGGGACGGATCTATGGGTGCCTCTAAGACTGTACACATTCCACCCTCGCAGCTGCTAAGGCCTCCCAAGCGACGCGTTTCCTCAACAACGCAATCCGGTGCTGCCCGGTTAGCTCAATCGGTAGAGCGTGAGACTCTTATGAGTACACAATCTCAAGGTTGCGGGTTCGACCCCCGCATCGGGCTATTCCTATAAGATGATTGAGAATTTCTTTTTTGCCGGTTTGTTCGTTTTGCTGGTCCTTGTTGACATGTATGTGAGCTGCTCACGTCTTTGTTTGGTCATGGGGGACGGATTGGACAGCATAGCCGTAGGTATGAACAGTCGAGTGGTATCAAGGAGATGGCGAAAGAACCATTAGTCGTTCGGTTAGAATAGGATCATACAAGAGTATTCATAGTTTAGGTTAATATTTGATATATTATAATATGAGTTTATCCTCGTTTTATGTAATCATCATCGCATTTTAAACAAATGCTCTTAAATAATTAACCAAAATCCTCATAATCCACACACTGTTCTGCCAAAAAGGCCCCGTCGAGCCCAACCCTCTGCAGACAGGTTTGAGCCCCCCCACCTCATCTTCAGTCTGATCCTGCACAGTTATGTTAGCCTGGAACATGACCTCATGCGGCACCGGCCCATCAGTTGTCGCATCATCCGCTGAATCTCAAACGCAACCAGATCCCGAGAGTCGTCCCCAGCCACAAGCCCACAGCATACCACCGCCACGATGGATAAGGAGGCCACGCCCACTCAAACTGAGTCCAATCATGACGAAGACAGTGCCGAAGGCGAAAACAGTATGGGCGACCTTGACTCCTCTCTGAACCACAGCTTCGGCAGCCACACCCCCCAGGAGTTGCGTGGTCTCTTTTCGGGGATTTACGCAACTTAATCGATTACCCAGGTTACCCTTCCGATGATGAGGACCTCCCTCCCGGCAGTGTACGCAACCCATTCGACGGCGACGACAACCATTCCGATAATGTTGTACGCCTCCAACGTGGACGCCACCCACGCGACCGTTTGGATAACGCCTCCGACGACGAGGACAATCACTCCGACGATGATGAAGAGGAGCGACATGCTGATACCAACGCGGGCCCGAGTTCGGGCGGGGGCAAAAGGAGCTCAGGAGCCAAAGCTTTTGACCGCGAAGATGGGTTTGTCGTTCTGAGCCAAGACTTCTGGATGAATGACCCCGACAGAAGTTCCCCCCAAAAGCGTGTCGATGCCCCAGCTGCCATAGGCACCAGCCACCCTCACTACGACCTGTACGAGGAGTTCGTCCTGCTCAATGCATATCACGACGAGATGGACGAGAAAGATGCCAAACTCAGCAAGGCCAAACCCACCAAGACCAAATCCACCAACGCCGAACCCACCAAGAAAAAGACGAGAAAGGACTCCTCATAGTTGGTTCGAAAGATCAGGACCTAGGTGAAGCATGCCTTAGACGCGCCTACAACAATGGTGGCTACCGGACCTTCCATGGCACCCGCAAGCACTGGAAATCGTTCTTGCCAAAAGAGGCCGAGGTGATAATCACGCGATACCTCGATCCTTCCGGCAATATAAACGCCTATATTGCTACCTCGATTCTGTCCATGAACTGTGGATGGATGCCCACGATTCCAAGTCAAGATCCCGACGGCGACACAACCACATCTCGCGACGCGGATAACGCCTTCGTGGCAAGAAACTCGCCCTCGACGCTTCGAAAGAGGTTAAGGCCTTCAAAAAGCACTTCGGCGAGTTTGTGGAAGAGGTGGTAGAGAAGGTGGAGGGGATCGAGCGAACCATCCATGATACGCAACGTTCGCATGCAAACCAGGACAACTTCGTTTCACAGTCGTTCAAAGGACTCAATCAAACTCTTGATCAACACACCGACCTTATTGACGGCTTGCAGCAGCAGCTCACTTCCCTGCGACACGAGCAGATGAAAGCCATCACTCCTCGGCAAAAGACGCCCCAGGTGGTCAACAAGCCTGGCCAAGCCGACATCAACGGGGGCAGAAAGCCATCTAGTTTCCGTACTCCCTCTAACCCCCAACCAGTCTTCGACATTTTTCCACCAAAACAACACCCCGACGCGACCCTGAGGGGCGGCGGCACGAGGCACGGTTGGTGCCAAGGGAGGCTGTCACCAAGCATGCTGCACCTGGAGAGAGACCTGCCAACAAGAACAAATCCAACTTCGGCAACAAGTTCGATGCCAAGCGCGTCAATTGAGCGTCTGGTCACACATGGCGAAGAATAGGTTAGGGATGGAAAGCAGCGGCGAGTTTTTGCCAAAATGGACGAGGAAAAGGTGATTTCGTGCTTTGCTTTGACGAACCACACGAGCATTCTCGGCAGCACAGCATCGAATGGCGTGAACGGACGCATAAATTGGTATTGGGGGCATAAAAAAAGCGCGTGCGGAGGATTTCTGATTTTACCATTTGCTCTTGTGTATGATTCAGTCGCCGCAGTTCGCTCATGAAATCCAACACAGGCTTGATACACATGATTTGCACTCTTGACTACCATTGACCTCCTACGTACATCATCACGCTCACTACCGGTGTGAGTATGGACGTACGGTTCTCTACCACTGATCCAACTCTAAATGTCAATGGAAACTTTCTTGCTGTTGGTCTCTTTTGGAGTCACAGATGACAATAATAACATCATGTCAGGCACCAAGGCCGAGACATCCCTACCCCCTTCGTATAGGTAAGTAGATATCTAGATCTAAACTCTAGAACTAAAACCTGTATTCTTTCCATCTACATTTACCTGCAGCCATTTTGATTCTGTATCACCTTTTATTTCTTAGGTGGCACTTCTGGAACCCTGAGATTTCAGTTTCAGTATACCGTCTATACATCGCGTCGCACGCCGAGAACCCCAACTAACCACGCTCCTCTAATTTGTACGCTTCAGCAGCCCCCGCCCTCCTCAACAAGGTACGATGTCACACTTGCCCTCAATCTTGTATACAATAACCAATATCTAGAGCAGCCCTCTCAATCGCCCGCTACCAATCAGTCAACCTCGACTGTGTACTGACGACCAACTTCGACCGGCCTGAACTCTTCACAGCTACACTGGATTACACGGCGGATGTGATTCCCTACAAACTCGGCTTGGCTGTGGAAAAACTGCAACGCCTCAAGAATGCAAGCCAACGCGCGGTGGTATTTGTTCGGACAGATTAGACTGCCATGTACGTTACTCCACATTCAATACTTAGGCATGACTGACAACCTTGTAGCATTTTGACAAATTGTCTCCGCGCCCTTGCTCCTATCAACGTCATCAATCTTTGTGAAACTCATGATTTTTTCGATACCGTTGATGGTTTTCTACGCTTCAAGGACCCTCACAGCCGCGCCGATGTGCTGATCACTTCATTTGATATGCGCCTTTTTGGGAAAACATTTGAAGATATTTGTAGCCATGCCACCATGCTGGAATATCCTCACATGTTCGCCGTTATCATCGACGCCAAGAATGCACTTAGTCCCGTCGGATCTACCGACGTTATCAATTGGGATTTCATGCACATGAGTGGCACTCTGGGTACTTTCCATCTATTCCAACTGAGCAAGCAACAGGCGGAGATTTTTGCCTCGGAGGCAACATTCGTGCCTGGAATTCATGGAAAATTGAGACTCATCGTGGGATATGAGGCCGTCCGTGCCTACGTGGGCTACGAGTCCAGCTACTACCCTCGCAGTAGGGTCCATTGGTCAGATATGGATAAGCCGTTAGATCAGGTTCGCATACCCCCAAAAGTCCCGTAAATGGTTGAGAAGTGGCTTGGCCGAGACATGAGTGCGCGGACAAGTTTGTTGGTCGTTGTCGGCCACGGCAGCGAACGACGTTCCGTTTGCCCTTTGAAAACAGGTGTAGGTGTCAACAGTGGACGCCATCCAGTTTTATCGTGTTTTCGGCAACCAACAGGAGTTTGCAGCGCTGTGCAGCAAACGATTTCTCCAGGCGCTACCTTCCACTCTACCGTCCGGTTTCCCTCTCCTCTCCATTTGCCCTCATTCACCACTCTCTTCTCCACTCTCTTGATTCCTCCTTCCTCTTGATGCGCATTGCCATTTCTTCCCTCCTCTTTCGCATCTGTCTTCTTGACAAGGTCATCACGCGTTCCGAGAATGCCAAAACCCACCTACCCAGCATGCATCAGAAGCGGTTTTTCTCGATGAACTCCTACGGGCAGCATTCATCTATCTAGGGCAGTCTGCTCATTTCAGTAGGTAGACCTCCTCTCCGAGGAGAGGCGCATCTTACTTACGGAGGCTTCTATCTCAACGTAGCACCTTGACAACCTTGCATCTCTCGTTTTTAACTTGCTCTTATTTGGCTAATGACTCTTACTTAGTTCTACCACGCATCCTCGTCGCGCGCGCTCCTGACCGCTACCGAGTGATGGACCGCTCAAAGTCGCCTGTCGAGTCCTCGGGGTCTGTACACCAGCCGCCGGAGTCAAGCCAACTGCCAGAGTCCCAGTTGCGGAAACCAACCCAGCCGTAGAGCTGAACGTCGCGAGCCAACCAGGTCGTCAGCACCGGCAAAGAAGAGGAAGAGCAATACACCTGCCGCGCAATCATCATCGTCAAAAAAGACAAAGGCTTCCCGTCGGCAGTCGGGCTGCCACAACACCGCGGTTCTCTGCTGCCTTCCTTTAGTGATCGGCCAGATTTCATTCGCCTACCTTTCCGTTCTCTCTCTAAGCCTCTTGCCAAACTGATCGCCGGACACAAAAGGGTGAGCAATTAGCTGCCTGGTGTCACATTTCTCAACCACAGCGCCCATGGTTCTGGGCCCTGGGTTTCTGATCTGGTGGGACCGAAGACCACTTTCGAGCTGTACGCATGGCTGGATCGCGATGGTACGTCCACCTTCTTTCACTGTGAGCGGATAACAGCTAATCATCCCTGTAGTGGCGAGAGTGGCTTGCCCCCTCTACAGATTCTATATATACGAACAAAAGAAGGGCCCATCCAGCCATTGCGAACATCATCAGTACAACCCTCGGAGTCAACGATACCTTCCCTGTGTTGCAAGCGCTGCTGGATTCCGCACCAGGGACGCTGTTGCACAAGAAGACCGCCCACCTGGCCCCCGCCGCTCGCATATCCTCTATCAGCTCGGATGAAGTTGATGCTGCTGGATCTTACGTCGCAACCATCTACCGGCTCCCGAAGTCCTTCCCAGAGAGATTCCCCGAGAATTCAGCGGCTGTAGGACCTGGGGGCACAGCCATAACAACTGGCAAGCTGCTATGGTTGTGTTTCAAGCATTCAAGAATCGACGATCGCGACAGCAGACCCACCCCGTCAACCCAAAGCCAAAGCATGCCGAGTGGTTCGGCCTCATCACGACGGAGAAGTGGTTGCTGCCAAGGCAAACGTTAACCTGCCGGTATCAGTCAGATTCAGTCTCGACGACACCACCTTCGAGGCAACCTTTCAAAGCCCAGGATTTGACGCCCGACAAGATCAGCTCGGAGAGATGGCGGCAGCGTCTGACTTCTTCAAGGGTTTTCCACAATTGTTTTGAGGACAACCTTCTTCCAACGACAAACCCATCAAGGACGACGACCTGACTCTAGGCGACCACGTCAATGACTCCATTGCGCAGGTTATTTCCCAGATGAACCAGACAACCAACCTTGCCGCCGAGCTCAAGGGGCGGTCGGGCGTTGTGTACGCGCCACTTGACCCAGTTCAATTGAACCCGCTCAGAGTCTGGCTAGAGAAGGTTTCCAACGTGCGATATGACAGTTACTTGGATGTCAACAAAGGCTTCCTGGAGGCAGCAACTGCAGTGCGCACGAGGCCCACCGGATTGGGCGAAGTCAGCGTGGGAGAGGAGTTTCAACTCATCCGCCAGGAGGTCCTTCGCGATGAGCTTTCTCAAGCAAGCTCTAGCAAGGAATCCCTCCAACAGGACCCCGATGATGTCGCGTTTGAGATCTTGGGCATGATACGCCATCTAATGGGTACCTTCCTTCCCAAAGGTACGGACCTCGAGGCCCTCTAACGAGAGATGGGCATCGACACAGCGGACATGGATTGGAGTCAAGGTACTGGAATCGAGGGCATGAGATCTGATGCCCCTCCAGCCAGACCTCACCAACTTATGGGTAAGCGGACTACTGATCGGCCGATATGTTCCAGTGCCAATCTGACATGACAACTTCACAGGCTCAAATTGGATCCAGAAGCAGTTGACATCACCGATACGCGCCGCCATTTTGGCAGATGAATGCGGCCTTGGCAAAACATTGCAGATCGGTATGTCGTTGGCGCTACACTGCTATCGGACTGAGCGCACATTGAGGGCGGGTGACCTGACGTTTCTGGAAGGCGGGAGGCACTTCAAGCCGAGTGTGATTTTCTGCCCTCCGGCTGTGTGCCATCAGATCCTCAAGGAACTTGTCAAATGGTTCGGCTCCTACTTATATATCGTCATGTGCTATAACACCAGACTACACCCAATCGAACCAACTATGAAGGACTACATACTGGATGACTCCGAGGAACTCGAGGCGTGAATCGACGAACAGGCTGTGTCGCACACAGACCGGCAGATCCTTCGAAAGATCCTCATACCGAACATGACCGCCATTCGTCACATGGCTCGGTGCAAGACAGCGAATATTATCGATGAGCACGCCTTATAAAAAATCTACAAGGAAGGTCCCCACGCTTCAACCACGAATTCGAGGTTATTGATAAACAGGGACGTCCCATCAACCATGAGGGCGCCCCCAACGCAACGACCATGAATACACGGACGTCGATAGCGATAATGGCTATGGCCCCCCGCCCCCGTTGGGAACACTCGAAGAAAAAAAGCTTGTTATCCGTGTTCAGAATGCAAAGTTCAACTGGGTGGTATGTGACGAGGGTCACGCCGCGAAAAACCCCTGTTCTCTGGACTTATGATGATTTCAACACATATGAGGAGAAACCCATACTGAGAATGAGTAAAATAGGTGAGTAATCCTAGTTGATCTTTGTGAATATTTCTGTAATTTTAGGCATAGGGTTGCCTAAGAATAATCCAGGTACCCGCGTCCACGAACGACAGATGGAAGTCCTGTCTGGTGTGAGCTCTGGGATAGCACGTGATCCTCTCACCAAACTAGCGAGGCGCCCCACTTATAGAAACGAACCCTGCAATCGAGGCCCGTTCAATACCAGCAACGGTGCCTTGCTCACCTCTGTTGGCAGCCCATAAGATGAGTGGTTTGCGTGATGCATTGATCTAACAAACAAACACCAGAGTCGCCGCGACCGCAGTGTCTCCTGCAACCGTTTTCCGCCACCCTACCTATTTCAAGAACAAGTGAACAGCACCTCCGACCCCAACCACTCCCGCCAATATTCACCACACATCCCACGCTTTGACAGACCATCTCGGCGTCCAAGTCCACGATTTTCCTGCAGAGTCCGACGGCGAGAGTACCGGAATCGAGGAGAAACTGGATGTGATGCCCATTATGTTCCAGATCATGCGAAGCTTCCCAAAACGTTTTTACGCCTCCGATCTCGACCCAGAGCGGTCCCGCCAAGTACACTCGGGGCTTCCATCGTGAAGACTGGGCTCGTGCATTTGTGGTTACTCGCAGCAGAAAAAACGCCGGTCCGCGAAGAAGTCAGAGGAGCTCAAGGCCAAGCGCCAGAACAGCAGCACGATGGATCCTGGTTTTGTCTCATATGCAGAACTGAGACGAAACGAAGTGGTGAAGCAAGACTTGGTCCACCTTGTGGTCCGGGAGGGCATGAAGGATGAGTAGCGCATCGGTTTCTATCGCATGCCAGCCTCCAGAGGCGACGAAGTCGTGGACGTTGCATCTTGCAAGCGACTTGTCGACCTGCCCAACGATCCCGAACTACCGCTTCCCGACGAGTTGAACGAGGATCATACACGCGATGCCGAAGCGACTCTCTGCAGCCGCACAACAGATATCGTAACTGGGACGATGATATTGACTCGGTTGAATGCTCAGCCACAGCCTCCGAAGCATGGCCAACAAGCAGCGGCCCAGATTACAAAGGAGGACCAAGTCGACTTGCGAAACTTTGCCGTGAACCTAGCAGGAGAACAGCGCCCAGGATCTGACGCGCCCCAGCACCCAACCAGTCCACAGTCCAGCACTGCGTCACGAAATATCCCTCGTATGATAACGGAATTCCTCTCAGAAACAGCGGACTTGTAGAAGATTTGCAGCGCTGTCAGTATTCCGGACTGGGAGGATGTCAGCATGAACGAACATCAGCCTTTACGGACTCTGGAATCATCACAGGTTATTGGTAAGTGTCTCTTGAGCTTGCGCCGCCCGTTTTTACAACTTCATCATGTGAACTGACAAATTTCCAGATGCCTTCGCAGCCCACCAGAAGGCAACTCAGCTCCACACTGCGCCCTGCTGGCCAACGAGTGCGGCAGTGGCAAAACCAACACAGTCATGGCAACCATTGAGATGTCTGTGCAAATTCGGCAGCAAGGTCTTGCAGACGAGTCAATGAGAGCTCCCGGCCTGGCAAGATCATGGAAGCCCACACTTTGGCTATGCCCGTTCAGCATACTCTTGCAACTCTTTGCCGAGATTTCCGATTTCTGGGGTGGTCTGTTCAAGGTTTACTGCCTGAACCCGCAGTCACAGTCGGGTCGTGATGAAACGGTGCTGAGAACAACGAAAGAACTTCAAGCGCTCCTCAAGCACTTGGCTGAGGAACAGAGTCACGCTGTTCGTACCCCTACCCTTCTTGTGCCAGATCGAACTGCTGACTGAAACAAAGGTGGCTAGGGCCGTGATTCTTTGCTCCTACGATACGACGGTTGCCAAATTTTGGCGGAAGGGTCTGGACACTACCAATGACGAGTTCTCATAGTTTGTCCTTGACGAAGCCCACTGCGCGAAGAACCCACGGTCTGCAAGGCACAAGTTCATTCGCACGATCAAAAGAGAGAGCCTTGTTCTTGTTTGTGCCACGCCGATCGCTGACGATCTTCGGGCTCAGTTAACCCGTCGAGGTCCGGGCTGCAACTATATAAAGAACAGGCCGATTGCTGACATCACACGCGATATGGTCGGTTGTGCCAAGCTCATCTGGGATCCGGTGTATCCCTTTGAGAATGACGAGTGGATATCTCCCGAAACCTGGTACGATGCCTAATCTTGGATCGCTCTCGTGCATGGTAAATCGTTCGGCAACATTGAATCATGTCGCATTTTCTTGCGGAGGCTGAAAGACACTTTGCCGGAACCCACGTCATTTGAACCTCGAAATCAGTCAGAGCAAGATTACCTTGATGCAGTAAGGGCCGGGCGACCAATCTTCCCGCTCAACCCGACTCCTTTTGTGCTTTCGCGAGGAAAACAAAGTTCTCGGCACAGTTCTCGCTGCAGGCGACGCGAACAGTCCTTCAGATGGTCACGATCCGGCGAGGGATGGACAGCTCCATCTCTCTACCGGGTGGCATCACTACATCGCTTGGACAACGGTTGTCAGGTTTGACGGTCTTCTTGGTGATGTTGAGAGCTACACAGGATGTGGAACGCACGACAATGGAGCTCGCTTCATCATTCCTTGATCGAAGTGTCGGCCCTGACGGATTAAGGCGGCTATCTCCAGATGTTCGACGGCGCCTATCTCTGATATCCACGGACGTAAACAACCATAAGCTAACGTTCCTGAATGAGCGCTTTATGAACTCGATTTGGAAAGATAGTGCTGGTATGATTGAGGGGTACACGAAAGGGATGCGAACTCCAGTCCAATGCGTCGGCTCAAAGAGAAAGGCTGAAATGGCTGACGAAGATGGCCCCTCCACTCCCACAGCATCTGCGAGCACAGGGACGTCCAGGGTTGACAGAGATGACCAAACCGGTGGCGTAAATGGGGGTTTTCTTCTGGCTCGGGATAGCCCATAGAGCGGATTCCCATCAGACAATCTCAACCGAGTGCGGTTCATCAGTTGGCGGTCACCAAAGTACGCCTGGTGGTTGAGGATGGAAACTCGAAGGCTACGAACACGGCCCAGTCGAACCCAACAGGGCCAAGCAGCGGTAGTGAAAAGAAGAGGGGAGGCATTGGCAAGACGAAGATTTGAAGTAAGATGGGTTGGTAATGGAAGGGTCTTGGGATCAGTCGACCTGAAAGTGTTTTAGACTAAAGTTACCTAAGCTATTGTCAAAGACTCTTATAGTTCCTTTATCATTTTATATAAAATTTACATCTATTTCAGCAAACCTTTAGACTAAGTATCACTAAAGAAGTCATGGACGTCCCGGTCTTCACGGAGGTGTTGTCAGTTGTCTCATCACGTGTGTACCACGTGAGTTCTTCTCGTCCCCAACATTGGAAGGCTGGCCGGAACGCTTCCCCACAACAACCCTTCCAGCCATCTCTCAAGCATCGAGGTGAAGACTCGACACTCATATTTTCATTACTGATCATCGCTGGTCTTTTCTCTCTTGGCTAGTGGGAGCAACGGAACTTCCAGCATGCACAACGTCTGAGCCATGAAGCAGGCTGTATTCTACCAGCACTTGTCGAAGCGCAGGAGGAAGTTGACTCGGCGGAGACTCAATTTCGCCGGCATGTGGCAGAGAACAGTCCCATCGCACCTTCCCATCCTTCAATGATCCATGCGAGCACCCAAAATGCACATGGCATTCACGGTCAACCAGAAGAGACGGGCACGGGACAAGGTGGCAAAGCGCTACAACAAGCTTGTCGATGCGGCGGAAAGGGTGCGGCCAAGGAACACGGGCTCCATCGTTGCTCGTAAACATCGAATGCTCGCCTGGACTGGCATCATCGGCAGCCTTGCCTCTCGCTTCGTGGTACTCGTCGAGACAAAGCATCAAAAGCGGGCGCGTAAGTCTGTCAAACGCATGCAAGGCTTCGAAAAAGACTTGCTGCGAAAGATCGACGATCCAACCAACGCTATGGACCTGGAGCATGCTATCCAGGAGCTGTGCGACACCAACACCCCCCTGAAGAAGCAGTCGTCACCCGCATGCGATGTTCCAGCTTTCGCGAACACCGATGCTCTGCCCTCACATACCCGACCTACCGATGCATCCTCTCCTCTGGGTGACGCGACTCCCCGTCGAAACAAAGAATCAGCATCACGCAATCTCCCAAGTCATTGGAGATCACCCTCGCAATGCCGGTAGGCTCAGCTTCTGAGCCGAAAGCCCTTTGGATCACTAGTGAGCAAGTCGCCAATAGCTCTCCACCCCGACCAGCTCTACCCTCCAGTCCTGGCACGCCACTCAGCAGCATCTAACCAAATGCCCTGGTGCCGTCGCCTATGGCGCATTGAGCGAGTCGCCTATTGCTTTGGAGATCCCCGACTCGGATCCGGCTGCGGAAACTGACTGGAACCTGGAGTCTCCCGCGAATGTCGATGCAGAGCCTATCACAGATGTCAATCTCGACTTGCAGCCCGACCCTTGATGGGAACTGAGCCAGAAGACCGTCAATCCCGACGATGTTGCTGCCAACAACGACGTCGATTCCGACTATGAGAAACGCTTTGGGGAATGGCTTGCCCCCATTTACTGTTGTCTGGGGAGAGTGGGCTCAGGACCACCCACTGGCCAGAGTGCAGGCCAAGCCCCTGGTCATTCGGATGGACCAGCGCCACACGATGCCGATGAGGACTAGGAGTTCCCACGCCGCAGAACAAGACGCCGTATCCAGTCTCGACCACATTATAGGCTTCCTCCGCCTCCCGACACTGATTTGAAGACGCTACTCAACATCCATGCGGAGGAAAACGGGGACGATGAATGGGCTCTCCCCTCGTCGCGCGTCGCTGTTGATGACGAAAAAGATCTTTCCATCCACGTACCAGAGAGCTCGGCCGACGAAGATGACCCGCTCGAATTGGAGGAAGAGGCGGCGAAAGACTGGCAAAAATATCGCAAGGCGTCCGGGTGGCGTGAGGGTCGGCTCGCCTAAGAAACCCGCCAGCGCCAGCCCTGGGGATGACCATGTCGTTGCCAATGGCGGTCGCTTTTTTCGCCCACCTTTGAAGCCGAATTTTGGCAATGCCAGGACCTGGATCGCCAAAGTCCTTTGCCAGTCGTGGATTGATCAACCCAAATTCTTTCAGATCCTCGAATGAAGTCGCGAGGCTTAGTCGAATGACCGCGAGGCACGACACATGGCACATCACGGTACTCTTGTCAAGGACACGTTCGGCCAGGACGATTGCTACTCTGGCATTTTCCACGCATTCCCAGATGCGGACTTAAACCAAGCATTGCAGATCGTCCTCTCGTGGGCAAGTCGTACACGGAGAGACAGCAGGGGCTTTGTTTCGTCATATAGGATGAAAGTTCAGTGAAGGGGGGAAGAACTTAGAGAAGTCGGTCAGACTGATGCTGGATGTTGCCGAACATCAGTGGATGGATTTCATGACCAATACTACCGACTTCCATTCGCTATGCGACCGGGAGCACTGCAGCAACTCATACCACCAAAATCCGTCTTCCCACTCTTGAAAGACCATCAGACAACCCTGCTTCAACGAGGCTTAAGACCAAGTGAAGCAAGGACTCGCAATCCCCCATCACTGCTCGGTTCACGACCCCCCATGCCTTCTGCAGAGTTCAGTTACAGAGTTCAATTGCATCGACCGAGAAAGGATTACTCAAGGAACATCGCATCCTTGGCAATTCTCTTCCTGATGATTTACCACCTCAGCCTGGCATTCCCAATTTGAGAGACGCGAACGCGATCACGGGTTCCCGTCACGGTTCATCAGTGGATTGGGAACGGACGGCGGGTGGAGAAAGTGTTCCAGCCGCCTTTGATCGAAAATGATGATGTGCCCGTGGCGGAACTCCTCCAGGAAATGAAGTTCTTCCAGAAGAACTTCATGAAGTTAGTAAAGGCGTTTGTGATCCGGCACACGAGGCCGGCGGTATAGTTTATCTGGGATTGGTTGGAGGCGCATGCTGTCACGGGGTGAGATATGTATTGTGATGGACTAGGCCATTGTATTAACATCGGGCCATGATGTTATATTGTGTTTAAAATCTGTTCTTTATGATAGTTGCAGCCCGGCCCTTGATGGGTTAACTGAGCCTGAAGATCGTTGTGTCACAGAAACCCTCGCCAGGAGTGTAGCATCAAGGTGCATCGTCTATGGCGACTGGGCTGCCGGTCTCCTTTTCGTACCTATGTATGGACAGAATGCACCATGGAATTGACGCGTTGTCATTCAGGAAGTTTCTGTTTCTCAGCCATGCCGTTAGGGAAATGGTCAGTTCGTATGATGAGGGCGATGATGAAGCTGATGATGCGGCTAATAAGGTATCGTCATCTGTGGCCAGGAACGGAGGTCAAGACAGAGAGCGACGACAAAAGGAAGAGAGTTACCTAATTCTTTGCAAGCATAGGGAAGAGAATTGATCAACATTATACTAAAATGGTTAAGAATATTTCATAATGATAGTAACACTTTAGATCTTATTTATTTTTCTAACATTTTATTAACTGTCTGTATTCTGGCCCGATTATTACACCCGTGGTCAGGGTTTAGCTATAAAAAGACCACATGAACACATCATAGCATCATATTACAAGGCTATTTATTTAACATTGTGAGGGAATCATAAGCTTATATACACTGGTGTGTCGTGTTTTTCTTGACTTAGGTGTGAACCCTCGAATGGTGAGGTCGTGGACGCTCTAGGGAGATAAGACTGTGAGAGCAAATTCCATTGGACCGCCAACCTTGCGCAATATGAAACTCGAAATTTCACAGTACTTTGGACAACTTAGCCACACTGAGAGTGATTGGTTGCAAAAGTGAGGCGGGCGCTGCAAGTATACCTTGTTGGTGGCTGAGCGACATCAGGCTGAGAAGGTAGGGAGGGGTTTTCTCTCATGATCAAAAATTTTCTCCCTCACGTAAACCTCAGGACAAACCAAAATCATGGCAGAACCCATCTCTTTGATTGCCTCGGTGACCGGCATTCTCGATGTGTCCCTCCGCTCGTCCAAAGCTCTACATAGCTTGCAGTTCCAGCTGAAGAACGCGCCCAACTTGATTCAGGCTCTGTCTAATGAAGTTGAAGATCTCAAGGCTGTTCTGGCTCGGGTTGAGGACACGACAAAGAATTCAAAGATCAGCTGGCAACATGTCCCGGCTACAGTGGCCGACCTCGAAGCGCAATTGCACAAGGCCAAAGTCACATTGTCTGACCTAGACACCCTGACCAAGAAACTCGCGGCAGACAAGCCGACAATGAAGAGGATCAAGTGGTGTTTGAAGCACTCAAAGGCTTCGGAACTGCAAGGTGACCTCAAAGAAATACGGACCAAGATCAATGAACTCCTCGTGGCACACAACAGGCAAGTAGTCCAACTCGGAACGACCGTACGTTCTGTAACTAACTCGCAATGTAGCTTTATTTCGAATCGAATCCACCTGGAAGTTTGTGACGTTCGTCTGGAGACGCAGAAGCAACAGAGTACAGTCGTCCAGAAACTAGACGTGAGCTCGCAGGAGACAAATACTCAGCTATTATCGACGCAACAAACCATCGACCAGAGTCACGCATATATGGTTGCAGCATTCAAGGCCCTTCAAGAGAAGGAACCAAACCTGCCCCCAGGATGGCATCAGGCTGTTCTTGACCAGCTTTCTGCCATTCGTGAAGAAAACAAGCTCAATCGAACGCCGACAGCGATAAAAGAGGCAACAAAGCAAGGCCCATCTATCACACAAAAGAATTCGGCAGAGACGAAACCCCACCCATACACAGGCCAAAGAGAGTCAGCATTCCCTCCAGGGTTCATGAGTTCCTCTTTGTTCATCACCGTCGGGATGATGAAGTCAGGCTGTCAATCCAGTTGCTCATGCAGATGCCACTTCCCAAGATCAAACCATTCCTGGAGGTTCCCTAGAGTATTTGACGCCATCATTGGGTCCATTTTCATCGGTTACACAAGTAACCCTGTCGCGTCCCCAAAGTGCAACCTGAAAGAATGCTCCAAGGCCCGATCCATCAGACTCAAACTTGCATACAGCTTTCCGCTTTGGTTCCTCAACCGCACCGTCCACATGCTCGTCGAGGTATCGACAGCAAGGCCGTTCACTCTTGCTTTCGTATCATACCGCCGAATCGGATATGTCTATTCAAATGAAAACATTCTTTTTCAGGCTTACAGTGGAAGTCTCTCTGGGGTGCGAAAAATCCTTCGCAGCAATCCGGCAGCCGTTCTCGATGTTACCAGGGATGGCCGCTCGGTCTTGACTGTGGCTATAACGGGAAATTATTCCTGGGAGAAGAAGCCTGAGATGATTAAACTGCTCCTCCAGGCCGGTGCAAACCCTGATCAGGAGGATGATCACGGAAACTCAATGCGGATCCAGGTGACCAAACGTATCATGATGTGGTCAAGCCAATCTGCCCAGCTTCAAGAACTCTTCCCGTTATCCAAGAGTGTCGACATACTCGAGTTGACATTTCTTCACAAGATAATTGTGGGTCAATGCCACGTCGACCTTGCCATGACGTTGCAAAGCAGAAGTCCAGATATTCTAGCTCAGATTGATGAGCCAGATATCGTGGGGAACACTCCGCTGATGTACGCCGTTGAACAAGGCCGTGTGGATCAAGTAAAGGCTCTGATCGATGCTGGCGCCGCCGTCAACATCAGGAGGAAGGATGGAGGCTTAGTGTTGGGTTACGCAACAAATGCGAAGATTGCGCGTCTGCTTATAAGGGCCGGCGCGGATGTTGATATAACCAACAGAGATGGTATGACGGCTCTTCACACATCGGCCTCAAACAATCGAACGGAAGTAATGGAAACGCTACTATCCGCTGGTGCTAAGGTCGATGCCCGGACACAGATGGGAGCAACACCTCTCCACTACGCTTCGCAATACAACTGCCTCAATGCAGCTCGACTTCTGTCTAGACACGGCGGAGATATTGATGGAAAGGACAACTTTGGAGAGTCACCTCTGATTGTCGCCATCAGTTTCAACTCTCACGCAGTGATCGTTGCTCTACTCGAGTTAGGAGCTGATCATCTCCTCCAAGACCATGGCGCATATCTTCTTCGCGCGGCAGCCAAATACGGTGATGAGAAAACCTTGAGGATACTGGCAAGTTTTGAACTTGGAGGCATTGATGTTAACACCCCGAACCGATATGGACGGACGCCGTCTGAGGAGTTTGAATGGCGCTCCATGATTTCAAGCAGTCTTCGATCAGCTTTTCATTCTCTACTCGACGTCTTCAGGAGGAACCAATCAAAGAGAGATATTTCGGAAAGCCAGGATGACTTTGACGACGAGACATTTGTCGACGCGGTTGAGTTTCTAAATGATAGAGACTCGTAGAATTAGCAAAACGTAGGGCGAAACTTGATTGATACCCTTGGATCTAACCCTGAGGATTGTTGGTGTCAGGGAGCCTGGACTTACGTAGTACTTAGGAGAAAGTGTAAATAGGGGGGGCTTCGCCTTCTTTTCTTTCTTCTCCGATCTCTCTACATTGTTGTTGACAACATGAGCACAAGTCTGGTCTATCACGTTTACCCTGAATTCACCATCGGAACTCCTGCATCAACACAGTGATGGCTGTCCAGGGCTATGATTTCCGAAGTAAAGCCTCGGATTCCCAAAGTAGTGCTCTTTTCCGCCACTCTGACCTACCCTAACCCTCCTGCGTATTCCCATCTGACCACTCAGAGTCCTCGAGCAGAACCTGGGGTAGCGTGACAGGGGAAGACACCATCAGCAACCATTTCCGACGACTTACCGACCAAGATCGACGTGGCAACCCCTGGACAGCCCAATAAACGTTGCTTCAGACACTCCCTCGCCAAGTTCCTTGCTGCATTCCTTCAAGAAAAATGAGGGGTTCTCGGCCGGGAACACGGGGTTGACAACAGTCCGTCCGTCAAAGATCCGTGGTGGTGTGTTAACATCGGTGGATGCGATGTCCGAGAATGCGTTGTAGTTGATTTCCGCTGCATCGTGAGAGTCAGAAACGGGAGGTTTTACGAAGCCCAAGTCCGCATCGTTGATGTGTGTGTGTCGATGCAGGGGATCTCGACCAACTACGAGATTAAGAATGGGGCGGAGGTTTTGCGTATTGGGATAGCTCACGCCATGATGATGTTCAACGGAGTAATTATCAAACCCGGATACCGTTCCAAGATTCGCGAGCGGTTGCAAATTCCCATAATGAAGACGTCGAGTTGCGCTATTTGATCATCGCCAATCGTTTGTCGCATTCCTAAGCGATGCGGGAAGTCAAACCGACAGGCTAAAAGCGGGTAATCTACAAGACTTCTAAATAGAAAAACATCTTCATGATTCAATAGAAAACACGCGTATTGGCCCGCGGGTTCGGGAAACGGGTCTCTCGTAGACCCCGACGTCGACAACATCAATTAAAGAACGGTGGGCCATGGGGAGACACATGGCGATTAAGCTCATGGCATGCCATGAACAGTGGTGCCACCCGACCCTCCAGGGTGACGCTATGTGGTGATCTTTCTGGTCACCCGGCCAAGGGGCCCCAGGCACGCTGAAGCCCATTGGTCACTCCTCAGCCCTGCTCGTCAACCCTGGCTTTTAGCGCCTGGTGGACACGACTGAAGGGGGGCCAGATCTGTCCGAGGACCTCCAAGTCCCCCGAATTTTGTCGTCTGCGGATTTCGGTTCTTCTTTGTCCGACTTGCGCACAGTGTGTAAGCGGACATCGCGATATTCCCCTCAAACAAGGCCAAGCCAAGGGGTGTGGGTATCTGAAGAGGTATTAAACCATGCAATTCCCTTGGGTTTTGTATATAGAAGTAAGAAGGACTGTTCATTATCGATCGTATACTATCATCCAAGCTTCCTCTCCTCGACAGCTGCCATGTCCAAGTAGAATGGTTGCAAACCTAGAGGTTCGCGGGGGGTATCGTTGGTATATACAAGTCGGCTCATCCAATGCCGTCCTAGAAGTCCGCTCCTGCGGACAATTCAGGTTTCCTGAACAGAAAAGATGGCACTTGGCAGGCAGGCGTGTGATTGGGATGGTGTGGTCTGATTCCAGATCAGAGTTGTCGAGTAGCGACATCAAGAGACGTCAAAAGGGCCGTTGGAAAATGTGGGTTGCAAAGGAAAGGCCGGACGTTGTTCCTGTCATAGGATCAATGGCCCCTTTCACTTGGTCGCCGTCGTATATGGCCCCGGGCTTGATCCTCTCTTGATCTCATCGTCGTGGGAACTAACAGGAGACTGCTCGCACTGCTCTCGAGGGCTGCTCTCGGGTGTTGGGAGTCGGATACAAGTGCAGTGTCTAAGCAAGGCTTCGCATCTTGCAAGCCTCTCCAGTAGATCTTGATTTGGACGTCTGCGCTTCCTTGGAGGAGCGGGCGTGCTGGGGGTACA
The DNA here is from genome assembly GCA_023509735.1 of Fusarium liriodendri. Classification (NCBI taxonomy): domain Eukaryota; kingdom Fungi; phylum Ascomycota; class Sordariomycetes; order Hypocreales; family Nectriaceae; genus Fusarium; species Fusarium liriodendri. The sequence goes on from JALLKD010000078.1 coordinate 23,037, forward strand.
AACTGCTTTGAGCTTTGATGGTAAGTCTTCTGGACGATTGTCTTGGGACTGTCGAGGCGTTTACCTTGATGCAATTGGAGCATGGGCTCTTTCTATCGCACTTCTTCTTCCTTTGCTGGCAGAGAACACAAGCAAGAATCCTCTTGCCTGCCGCCTTCTTTGGTTGATCAGGATTATTTGACGACATCTTGGTGGATGCTCGACCGTACAGGTCCACCGAATTCGAGACTGTGTCGGACATTTTTCGTATACCGTCTTTCCGAGAATTCGCATCTACGGGATTGGATTTGCGAGATGCCAGTTTTCACAGAAGATGTCGGCTTTAAAAGTTTAAGCAGCATCAGCTTAAACTTTGGGAATATCCATCCAACTACCGTCTGAGCCCTTGGATGAGACCCCAGGATATCACGAGGGTCCACCAGGCCAGACCTTGATGCCCCATCAGGTAACAGATCATGCAACAATCCAGTGCGAGGCTAGGTACAGGGATGGAGAGATGTTATTGGAGGTTCGCAGGTCTTGAGGAGGGGGTGGGCTCTGCCACACCCGGACATCGGGTTCTAGATACGCCCCGAGGGAAATCTCCACTGTATCGTGACATTTGTTGTCGAGCAAGGGTGTGAGCTCGGAGTTGGGAAATGCCATGGAAACACTTTTCTGACGGGTAGTTAGAAAACGCCGCTGGACCGCTGACTCTCGTCGCTTTCGCATTTCGGATGTTGCGGTTTGCTTAAGCCCGCCTTTCCTTGAACTTCATAAGGCGAAGCTCGCTCTTCGACTTTAAGCTCATGAGACATGGTTCCCAGTCCAGCTTGAGCACCCAATAGCGGATCTTGTCATATTCTTATTCTTTGGGGTACAAGGGTTCTTTACGACCCAGAAACCGAGTTTTCGGATGAGTCTATTGATACACCAGTGAAGCCTTCACTGTCGCCCACCACTTACACGGACCTAAGCGTCTATAGTCCTTATTCCAACCTCAACACAAGCCCATATCCATATTCTATACTATACTCTTGAACTCTACACATACCTTTACTCAAGATAGCTGTCTACACATTCCACAATGGCATCCAATTCCCCGGAGGGCAACACCTCCCCGCCGGGAGACACCAACCTTGACCCAACCGTCATACAACCTTCCAACCCTGAGACACATTCCAACATGGGGACCGACTCGACGATCAATGACTCAGCATTGAAGGATACCTCTACCGGCCCTGAAGCACGCAAGGAGACCGACACCCCAGTACAGACAAGTACAGAAGATGAAGATGAGGACTCGGAACTGGAACGCAGACACAGCATCGTCCGGGACCTGGCACGACAGTACACCCACCAGAGCCAGATGTCCTCTGTCAGCGGAAACCCCTTCTTGATGGAAGACGAAGAAAGCCCCCTGAATCCCAGAAGCGAAAAGTTCAGGGCCCTCACGTGGGCAAAGTCAGTGGTCAAGCTCCTCCACGACAACGGCCTTACATCTCGAAAAGCCGGCGTCTGCTATCAGAACCTCAACGTCTTTGGCTACGGACAGCCTACCGACTACCAAAAGGATGTTGCGAATATCTGGTTCGAGGCAGCTAATTGGCCACGGCAGTTGATGGGGTATGGAAAGACGCGCATTGATATCGTTCGCGACTTTGATGGTATCGTTCGGAATGGAGAGATGCTGGTGGTTCTTGGACCTCCTGGTGCTGGATGCTCTACGTTTCTCAAGACTATCAGTGGAGAGACGAGCGGTATCTACGTGAACGACGACGCGTACTTTAACTATCGAGGTAAGTTGTTGTGAGTGTGTATCTGTGGACGACAAGCTAAGCGCCATGATAGGAATCACGGCAGAGGAGATGCACGTACAGCATCGTGGTGAAGCCATCTACACCGCCGAAGTTGATGTGCACTTCCCGCAACTGACCGTTGGAGACACCCTGGATTTTGCAGCTCACGCCAGAGCCCCAAGAAATGTCCCAGCAGGCATCGACAAGGAGACTTTCGTCGGCCATCTCCGTGACGTCGTCATGGCCATGTACGGCATCACCCACACAGTCAACACCCGTGTTGGTAACGAATATGTCCGAGGAGTGTCCGGCGGAGAACGAAAGCGAGTCACCATCGCAGAAGCTTCACTTAGCGGTGCCCCCTTACAATGCTGGGACAATAGCACCCGAGGTCTCGACTCTGCCAACGCAGTAGAGTTTTGCAAAACCTTGCGTCTTCAGACGGAATTATTCGACACTGCGGCTTTGGTTTCGATTTATCAAGCTCCTCAGGCTGCGTATGATGTTTTCGACAAGGCGTTGGTTCTCTACGAGGGTCGACAGATTTACTTTGGTCCCACCAACGAGGCGAAGCAGTATTTCATGGAACTCGGATTCGACTGTCCAGCTCGTCAAACAACGCCCGACTTTTTAACGTCCATGACAAGTCCCCAGGAACGAGTCATCAGACCGGGGTTTGAAGCTCGCGCCCCGAGAACCCCAGACGAGTTTGCAGCAGCTTGGAAGAATTCCGCAGCCTACACCAAGCTTCAGCAGGAAATCGAAGAGTACAAGCAAGAGCATCCCATCAATGGTCCCGAGGCAGAGCAGTTCCGACAAATCAAGCGTGCCGTACAAGCAAAGAACCAGCGTCTCAAGAGTCCGTACACTCTGAGCTATGGACAGCAGACGTCTCTTTGTGTGTGGCGAGGCTTCAAGAGATTGGTCTCTGATCCGACTTTGACTCTATCGATGCTTTTCGGTAATTTCTTCATGGGCTTGATCGTTGGAAGTGTTTTCTACAATCTTGACCAGTCAACGGCAAGTTTCTATCAGAGAGGCGCCTTGGTCTTTATGGCTTGTCTGTCTAATGCTTTTGCGAGTGCTCTCGAAGTACGTCAGATCCCCCCTTTCGAAGATCTTGATACTAATGGTGATACTAGATCCTCACTCTCTACGCCCAACGTCCAATCGTCGAAAAACACAACCGCTACGCCTTGTACCACCCGTCAGCAGAAGCAGTCGCCTCTATGCTCTGTGATTTACCGTACAAGGTCCTCAACGCCATCGTTTACAACCTCACGCTGTACTTCATGACTAACCTGCGTCGAGAAGCGGGAGCTTTTTTTTACTTCCTGCTCATGACGTTCCTTGTGACGCTCTGCATGTCGATGATTTTCCGCACCATCGGTTCGGCTTCCAGGACTCTTTCGCAGGCCATGGTTCCCTCGTCTATCCTGATTCTCGCTCTAGTTACGTTTACTGGCTTCATCATTCAGATCGATTACATGCTGGATTGGTGTCGATGGATCAACTACATCAACCCCCTCGCATACGCCTTTGAATCGCTCATGGTCAACGAATTCCACGATCGAAAATTCGAGTGCAACGTTTTTGTTCCCTCATATCCCGACGCTGACCCGGTCAACCGCGTCTGCTCGACCGTCGGATCCGTCCAGGGCGAACCAATGGTTGACGGAGATGCCTACATCAACCTATCCTTCAAATACTACCACGCGCACAAGTGGCGCAACATCGGAATCGTCATCGCCTTCACAATCTTCTTCCTCATCACCTACATGGCATTTGCCGAATTCGTCAGCGCCAAGAAGTCGAAGGGCGAGGTTCTCGTGTTCCGAAAAGGCCACAAGCTCGCGGGAGGAAGGGGAAACGATGCCGAGTCGAGTCCAGCAGGTCGCGGAGCCATCACCGAGAAGGAGGGTTACGGAGAGGGACGCCCTTCCAACTTTCAGTCGACGAGTGTTTTCCATTGGAACAATGTGTGCTATGATGTCAAGATCAAGAGCGAGAACAGACGAATTCTGGATAACGTTGCTGGTTGGGTCAAGCCTGGTACAATGACGGCTCTGATGGTATGTCTCCCTTTCCCGACGCGCGAGATCTCATACTGACATATTATAGGGAGTTTCTGGAGCTGGCAAGACGACACTTCTCGACTGTCTCGCAGACCGAACGAGCATGGGCGTCATCTCAGGAGACATTCTAGTCGACGACGAACTCCGCGACGCATCCTTCCAACGAAAGACCGGCTACGTTCAACAGCAAGACCTTCATCTATCAACTACAACCGTTCGAGAGGCCCTCAACTTTTCAGCCCTCATGCGTCAACCAACGCACATCCCGACAAAGGAAAAGCTGGCCTACGTCGACGAAGTCATCAAAATGCTCGACATGCAAGACTATTCAGAAGCTGTGGTCGGAATTCTCGGTGAAGGACTCAACGTCGAACAACGAAAACGACTCACAATCGGTGTCGAGCTAGCCGCAAAGCCCCCAGTTCTTCTCTTTGTCGACGAGCCAACGTCAGGTCTCGACTCTCAGACATCATGGGCTATTCTCGATCTGTTGGAGAAACTTGCTAGAAGCGGTCAGGCTATTCTCTGTACCATTCATCAACCTTCAGCTATTCTCTTCCAACGTTTCGATCGATTGTTGTTCCTGGCTAGCGGCGGAAAGACGGTTTATTTCGGCGACATTGGCGATCATTCCAGGTCCATGATTGACTATTTCGAAAAGAATGGCGCCGATCCTTGTTCGCCAGACGCCAACCCAGCTGAATGGATGCTCGAAGTCATCGGCGCAGCCCCAGGCTCAGAGACCGAACTCGACTGGCCACAGGTTTGGAGAGATTCGCCCGAACACGCCGCAGTCCAGGACCATCTCAGGGAACTCTCTCATCATCACATCGAAAAGGACACGGATAAATCCTCATACGACGAGTTCGCAGCAGACTTCAAGACCCAGCTTGTCCAGGTTACCCGTCGTGTCTTTGAGCAATATTGGCGAACGCCCTCGTATATCTACTCCAAGGCAGCCCTCTGTGTCCTTGTGGCTTTGTTCGTCGGCTTTGTCTTTTACAACGCGCCAAACACGACTCTCGGATTGCAGAATCAGATGTTTGCCATCTTCCAGATCCTGACTGTGTTCGGCCAGATGGTGCAACAGACCATGCCGCATTTCGTCATCCAGAGAGATCTCTACGAAGTGAGGGAGCGTCCATCAAAGACGTATGGCTGGCAGGTGTTTATCCTGAGTCAAATCATCGTTGAGATCCCCTGGAATACGCTCATGGCCGCTTTGATGTACTTCTGTTGGTACTACCCCATCGGACTGTATCGCAACGCTGAGCCATCTGATGCCGTCGCTGAGCGAGGCGCCCTCATGTTCCTGCTGCTTCTGGCCTTCATGATCTTTACCTGCACTTTTACCGACTTTGTCATCGCAGGCTGCGGATCAGCAGAGACGGGCGGCAACATCGCGAACTTGCTCTTCATGATGTGTCTCATCTTCTGTGGTGTCCTCGCGCCCCCAAGCTCTCTCCCTCGCTTCTGGATCTTTATGTACCGCGTCAGTCCGTTCACATATTTAGTGTCGGCCATTTTATCAACAGCTGTGGCGAATACGAAGGCAGAATGCGCAGCGAACGAGTACATCCAATTCCCGCCACCTTCGGGACAGACCTGTCAAGAGTACATGGATGATTATATGAGCAAGGCCGGTGGCTATCTGACAGACCCCAACAACACGGATGAGTGTACCTACTGCACCATCGGTGACACGAACCTGTTCCTTGCTAGCGTGCAGTCCGACTATGGAGACAGGTGGAGGAATTTCGGCTTGATGTGGGTGTACATCATCTTTAATATCTGCGGCGCATTGGCACTTTATTGGCTTGTCAGGGTTCCCAAGAACAAGAAGGGAAAGAAGGCGAAGAAGGAGTGAGTGGTAAGGGGTATGAAGCGCGCAAGATCGCGGCAACATAGACGGGTTCATTGTTTTGTTTTGTTTATTTACTATAACCGTTACTTTCAGCAAGTGTATTTCCTAATAGAATAACCAAAATATGGCTGGTTTCCCATGCGTTGACGAGTTCCCTTTGCTACTTGGATCGGGCGTGATTGAGATTCTGCTATTTTATGACGGTCCAGGTCTTGGCAGAATCAGGCGTGATTCATGTGCTACTATTCATGAGATACCACCTAGTCATTATGTGATTATCCTATCATCGCGATGATAAACGGATGGCGGATACAATCGCCCGCGATTAAGATACTGCTATCCGTCGCTCGTCCACTAAACTAGCCACTCCTTTTTGTAATAATCTTATCATCGAGATGATGAATCTTACCCCCTCCCAACCAAATGCCTCTTTTATTACACGTGTTATTATCTCATCCTCGCGATGATCAGATTCCTATCTTGCAGCATATTACCATTTATGAGCTACTCTCTAATAAGGACAAAGATTTCTGAAGGACTTTCAGGGGGTTATGCTTACTGTCCAATAAGTCAACTGTTCAGACTTCACCATCACGAGCAAGGAGACAGTCGGAGATCAGCAGGTAGTTCAGAGTAACTAAATGCTAGCCCTTTTTGTAAAAACAGAAAAACAACCTCCGCCGCCACTCTTCCACCAAACCGGTCGCCCCTTTTGTTGTGTGTGTGATTTTCTCATCATCGCGATGATAAGATTCCTCCATCTAATGGATGGCGCTGCTCACTCAATCGTCCCCTCAATCATCCCCCTCAACCACCCCCCAGCCTTACATGCCATTCAAAGCATGTCCTCCTTACCTGGCTCCACAAAGTTGTAGATCTCGACACCGTTGGGCAGGGCAGGACAGTTTCCCACGATCCGAGCCATGGAAAGCTCAGTGCCTGGTTCCCAAGTTGACGCAATTCTCTGCAGGGTCGCCTTGGTGAAAAGGTGCGTTGTAGATGGGTTTGCCATGAGGAATCGACCGACGGCGGCGTAGAACTTTCCCTCGGTTATGCACTCTGGCAAGGCCATGTTGGGCCAATGCATGCGGACTCTGGGATAGCAGCTGACCATTCCCTTTCGTAGACTTCGGCCGATTTCGAAGGCACAGATCAGACGATGTTGACCTGTGATGCTCTGATGAATCTCGGGGATCTTCAGGCCGGAGACGGCTTCATACTCCTGGGGTGAAACTTCTGCGATGACCTTCGCCTCTTGCCAGGCCAGTTGACACTGCTCATGTGCGTCAAAGAGGTCGTCCCTGTGGGTAACGGCCCACACGGGACTGTGCTTCTGCCCAATGTGATGGAATGAGCGCTGGACGGTCAACATGGTTCGGACGTCGTCGGGGTACTGGAGAAAGATTCCAACATGGCAAGCGCCATAGAAGTTGCCTCCATCTGCGCCTCGTCCAAAAGAAGTGATGAAGACATCAATTTCCGAATGCTTTTCGTCATTGAACTTCCAAATGGTCGTGGCTCTCTCAGCAGATTTCATGTGGCAAAAGTCAATGGACTTGAGTCCAGCCTTTCTCAGCTCTGCATTGGTCAACCTGTCAAGCTGTCAGCCATTGGTAGTCAGAAAGGGCAAAGTAGGCAAAAACTTACTTTGCTGCCTCGGCATCTTTGACGTAGAGCAAGACGCGTTTGCCTTTGGCATTGTACTGGGAAATGGTTTCAATGACACATGGAATCTTCTTTTCCAGAGCTTCATCTTGAAGCACCTTGGTGAAGAAAGCATCAGATTCCGGCCCGGAAGTCCAAGACCTCACTTCACCCCACGGGTGAGTGACCGTTGTCCATGGAGGGTTGGGAGGCATCGTGAGCGGAGAATGTCCTGAAACTGCGTTAGCACTACCTCAAAGATACACAAATGAGATCTCGCGTGGTTCTGAGAGTGGACTCATGGATCAAATGTGCTTTCCTGTGATATGCACTGAAGGCAGAGTCGATGAGTGTTGCAGGTATCACTTGAAAAGAATGATGAAAGGAAGAAAAGGAAGAAGAGTCCGAGAAGACAGAAGGGAAGCGTTAAATAGCCAGTCGAAGGCCGTTCGTCAGTGAATCACAGTCAAACAGATTCACGGAGACCAAAACCAACAGTCTCTGTTGGGTCTGGCGAAATATCAAATGAAGAAAGTGATGATGAAAGGAAGAGAAAGAAGAAGAGGCCGAGGAGGTGAGAGGAGGTCATTATATACCCGTTAGAGGGCGTTTGACAGTGATTCACAGTCGAACGGATCAGTAAGCGAAACCGACACTGGCCATTGAGGATGGCAAACAGCTGATATCAATGGACAAGATTCCGATTGTCGTTGTTTAAATTTGGTATTCAGGCAACTAGCCGTTTGCACTACTGGCTGTCGATGAGCCAACGCAGTTTTGTGTCACCAGAGTGGTAAACAGCGGATTCAGCTCCCGGCAATGTGAACGACAATAAAAGAGAACGCCATACAGCAACTTTTGTATTAAGGGCCCGGAAGCCTAACTAACAGCGCCCTCCCCAGAGCCTGGGTCAGTTGGGGCTTCTTCCTCCTCTCGGGATTCAGAGGTGTCATTAGTAGCGTCAGACTCGCTCGGGAGCGTGGGCGGCTGAGGAGGGGGTTGAAGGACATAGCCTGTCGCCTGAATCCGAAGGTATATTAGTTCTGGTTGATCTCTTCTCATATCATGTAGCGATACATCAGTTTCGAGATGATGTGGGTGGTAGACATCAAACACACCCGCCGTTCGCTCATTGGCAGACATACAGTGAAGATTAATGTGGAAGAAGAGCAAACTTTCGTCTGGCAGATACGACGGATCAATGATCAAGTACTTCTTGTGAAGAAATTCAGAACAAAAACATTCTGTCTTTATTTTCGCGCCCGGAAAGATTAACCCCAGCAAAGTAGCAACTATATGTACGGGGAACTAGACAACCTCCTAGCTCAGCCAACCAGCTTGTTACTCAGACCTTTTCATTGGTTGCCTTGAACTCATACACCAGACACCCATACTGCACACTCCCACCAGTGCCCCCATTGTTACACCTCTTCCAATTATCGTAAAAGATGTCGACGCAAGCATCCACGCTGGCGGTTCCCGTAGCAAGCGGATCCAAGATGCCCATCTCAGTCTCGCCCGTCTCGAGCTCGCAGCCGTTCCTCCAGTACGTGTTGAACTGATACGGCTTCACATGGTACCAATCTTGGTTGGTACTCGAGTCTCCTGCCTTGATCCTTGGCTTGGTTATCCCCGCCGTGCACAGATAACGCGCCTGCCATGTGAGTGTGGCTTGCTCGACGTCAATGTGCTTGCCGAATTGGTCTTTGTCGTAGCAATGCTCGTTTTGCTTGACCAGTTTTGTCTTTGGCGAGCCTTGGGGGTCGTTCATCTTGTACTTGGCTGTCCCGCAGCTGAGCTTCACCTCACCCGAGCGGAACACGCTGTGGGAGCTGTAGGTGCCTAGTTTGAATGTTAGTTATGGGTTAATTCTTGGGACGTCAATGCAACCTACATGACTTGAACTTGCCAAAGACTTCGTCGCAGCTGTAGGCGGCGCAGGCGTCATCTCCTGACCCCTCGAGGCTAAAGTCAAATGTCCAGTCGGAATATTCACCGATGTCCAGGTCGGCCGGCTTCCAATTCTCGCTGAAAGAGACATTCAAGTATGGCTTCTTCTTGCAGAAATTGTCTACCAGTCTATTCCAGTTAGCCGAGAACAAAAAAAGAGGGATAAGAGGGGGATCATACTGTGTCCAAGTCTTCGCTTCCACGTTGGCAACGTTAGTATTGCCAGCCCCATCATCGGCGCTGCAGGAAGCGGCAGGGACATCCTCGTCACCTTCAAACTGGAAAAGCGTCTGCAGGAACGATAGCCAGTTCGTACCCCAGAGGAACCTATCCACGATATACCTGCCGGGTCGTTGACACTCGCAACCCTTCCATTCGTTGGTGCAGATGCCGATCAACCCCTTGCAGCGCACGCCCACGCAGGTGAGGTCCTTTGGACATTCTTCGGACGGGGCTGGAAGGGGATATTTGGGAATGACTTGGACCTTCGCCTTGACCTTGTATAGGGTGTCGGCATCGTCATGCATGCCAGTAAACAGGCCGAAGGAGGCCACCGCACCCCCGAATCTATCAGGCATGGTGCCGAATAGCTCAGGGTTTCCCATCTTGGTGGCATTGAGGGCGTCGTGAGTCAGATCCCCGTCAAAATATGTGATCATCATGGCCTTCTCATCCAGGTCGGCCTTGTTGATCCCCATATACATCAGGGTCCTTTCCTCGGCGTAGTTCACTTGCTTCATCATAAGGTCGCTGCCGATGACACCACCAATGATGGGGACGATGCGTCTGCCTGAGCATTCGATGTCGTCGCACCTTGGGACCTTGATCTCGTCCTCTATCCTGTTCAACTCGTCCTGGACGAGCTTGCTAATGGTGATCTCTATCTCGCCTTCCTCGTTGAGGACTAGACGTAGACCTTGAGGGATGGTTGTCTCGCCGGTTTGTCCATCCTGTGTAGTGGTGATGGTTGCAGTACCAAAGTCGGTAGTAGTACCAATCCACTTGATCATATCAGTATGGCATAGAGGCTACCAGAAAGGGGGAGTCACCTTTGTGCTTGTGGTTTCGCTTGTCACTACCTCCTCAAGAAAGTCTGTATCAACTCCAACAGGTGCGGCCCTTGAAAACGTTAGATTAGGAAAAGGCATAGATAGAGCCAGCATACAACTGGTCCTCCTCCGGAATATCGGCGGGATATATGTCAAGCTCGCCGGACGCCGTGGGGTTTACGGCCAAGACGACAGCGCCGTCAGGAACGGTCCCGGAAACAGTAGGAGATGCATCTTGGGCGAGACAAAAAGGGCCAGATGAAAGAGCAAGAAGAAGAAGGGATTGTAGAAGCATGTTGGATTTTGAGTGACATGTGTCACTTCCCTCTCAGTTCTGGTGACGATGGGAAGCCTCCAGAGAGTTGGGCGTGCCGATGTGCGAGCTTTTGTAACCTGGTTTCTGCTCAAGAGTAGCGTGGTCTGATTCCCTCTTTTCCGTGGCTACTTCAACTTTGATCAATATTTGACACTGTGCAGTGCCCATAGCCACATTTTAATATACATGGTTTCATCAGATCAAAGATGCAGTGACGGATGATATTGATCATCTGGCCACGTCCGCAACATCCTCCCAAGTCAGGAAGGTTGCGGAAAGAATGTTTCCCAATATCTCACTGGAGGATGATGTTTTATTGCCTCGTGCTCTTGCATGTCTTTTTGTGTTGTATTTATTAACTGCATAGCCGCTGAACATAGCCGCAAACGGTCGCATTCTGCGGTCCTGCGGCAAGGATCACCATCCTTGGCCATGCCGGCAATTGTAATCTGAGTAAGATTATTTGACCTGACACATGGTGCTCATTTCTTTGATGGAAATAAGCAACCACTAAGGACGAGATATCTTTACTCCTGCGCTCTTTTCCTCCATGTTCTGGCATGATCTACACAGTGCCTGACTGCGAGACCTGGTGTTGCAGCCTGTCAGCACAAGGTTTTTTATTTCCAATGTCTGAGGTCTAGAGAATTTAGGGGTAGGATAAGGATGTTGTGGTGCAAGTGAGCGGTCTCAACCCTGCCGTGCCGTGCCCTATATATAAGCAACGTCCTCTGCCGTTGCGGAAATACTCAAGACTATCCATTACACCCGCCACAATACATCATCCATTTCAGCAAAGATGATGCTGAAGAAGCTCCTTTTCTTTCTTGGCTTCTTACAGGCTGTAGTTGGTCAGCAGCGCCGTGTCTTTATTGACACCGTCAGCTGTTGTAAGTTTTCAGGCTTCCAATTACTCCTCGCGTCAGTATAGTCGACCTCTAATAAAGCAAATAGCCGACCACAGAACCTTTGTTGCAGTCGAGGAGTCGTACCTTTCTGCCATCAGAAGGGCAGGGCTGGCCATCGAAGCATTGCGACCATGGGCAGAGGGGGGTGCCCCTATCACCACTTTCGACGGCCGCATCAGGAACGTCTTTGACCTGCTATTCGGGGCGCAGCACACACGAGGAAACTTACTCTTGGTTTTTAGTGAGTATAGCTTGACAATCACCACGGTTGTCATAACTAGCTGACTGTGATGGCCAACAGGTCACCTCGACAGACTCCCTGATCTCCAGTATATGGGCGGTGACTCGACAACAACGAGGACCAAGTATGACATAGTAAGTATACAATTCATTCAGTCCCGTTGTGAATTCACCCAAATGAAGCTCACGTTACCCACCCACGTGTTAGCAAATCCACTGCGACGTCAACCATATAACGCCACATAACGATCCCAAAGAACCGAATATCCACAATTGGGACAACGTTCAGAAAAAGGGTGTAAAGGATAACGCGGACATCCTAGAGCTCTTCGATCCATGGAAACCTGCGATCGCAGTAACTTGTACAGCTCCACCTAATGACAAAAATTGGAAAGATGACGCCCCCGAGGTCATCGCGTTCCAATCTCGGAAGCTGTACCTTACGGCCGCCTTGGATGGCTTTCCTGGTAATGATGTTGCCTTGGGCGGGGTCAAAATTAACCAGGCCTCCGTCCAGGCCGCCGCGAAGCCCAGGATGCTCCGTTGGCTTTTCACCCACCTTGGATGGCCGTTCGAAAGATTCAGGGTCACCCAGTTTGATTTGTTGGATAGACTTGAGTCCACCATGCTTCACGAGGTACGCTATGCATCAGACCAAGGCTGTTTCTAGGCAAGGAAGTATTTGACTAATTATTAACGCAGCTCACACACGCTACTGTCGGTAGGCTCACAACAGACCTCCAGGCGCCCAACTCTTACGGCTGGGAGAACTGCCGGAGAATACAGTCGCATAGGAATGCTGGTAAGAACCCGGACCCATGCGACGTAACTAGACGACATGCATGCTGACGACTTGCCTTTAGATAATATAGCCTTGTTCGCCTTGGCTGTCGAGTTGATCAACCACTACCACTACGACGTTGATGCAGCGGGTAAGCTTATCAACTTCGAATGATTCGCGTGTTTCTGTCAGTTATTGGATTCAAATTAGGGGGACGAGGTCAAGCATAGATAGCACAACAAGAAAAGAGGGATAGGGTGTAGAGATCAAGATGGAATTTGCAGTGCCCAAGTTAGCATCTAGTCTGGATCATATCACCGCCCACATAGCACATCAACATCTTATTTCCATCTACTTGACGAGGGTTCAGGCCCAGAGCTCCATTCCACAAGAATAAGTCCCATTTTAGGTTTTATCAGCACCTGCGAATACGTCAACCGGCTTCCAGGGGCGAGATAAGGCCATTGGACTGTGAGGCCCGGTGACAAATCAATCGATGATCCCGATTAGAAGCTAGGCAATAAATTGATGAAAGTATTGAAGAGCAACATAATCAGTTGATGGAGGTTTATAACGGGATCAGTTGAAGGTCTGCATTGGAACGTGGCGAGTTAATTCATATAAGTCTATAAGTAGCTAGCATATGAGGGGATATATATGGCAAATAATGGCTGGGGGCACGCAGATCAATTTAATAGAGCTGACACCTAAGCTATGAGTGGCCAACAGATCAACTGATAGAAATGGTGCACACTGGTCGGTGCTCTGTTTGTTGCTGCTGAACAGAAAAAGAATTTCGGGCGAGGCTTCCAAAGTTACTCATTCGCATCGTATTCAAAGCCATGGTATTAAGAGATTATAGCTTAAGAAGATAAAGAGGTAAATAATTCTCTTATTTCTCATATGGAGATTAGAGTAATTAAAATACCTATAAGAGGTTAAACTTTTATAATAATATAGCTAGGTATAACTCTTTTATTATTATAAGAGTTTAATTAGGCTATTATATT
>JALLKD010000079.1:0-23271 GCA_023509735.1 Fusarium liriodendri
GCCCCTGATTTGTACTATCTTCATCGTATCGATCCTAGTGAGCCTGACTCTCTCGACGGCTTCCATTGCTCTAACTAACGACGAAAGATACTCCTCTGGAAGAGTCGATTTCAGCTCTCGATGAGATTCGAAGAGCAGGAAAGACAAAATATATTGGCTTGTCTGAGTGTTCGGCAGAAACCTTGCGCAAGGCAAACTCCAGTGAGTCCATCTCCGCTTTCTCTCCACTAAATCACTGACAAGGTCTCACAGTTGCAAACATCGATGCTGTTCAAGCTGAATACTCTGCATTCGAAACGCTCCATGAGACTGATGGGCTGATCGATACCGCGAGAGAATTAGACGTGGCATTTGTTGCGTTTAGCCCTCTAGGGCACGGATGGCTTGTCGATGATTTTCGTTTCAAAAGCCCTGATGACTTTGCCCCCGACGACTTCCGCCGCACTGGTAAGCCATCTTTGTCACCCGCCGTCTTCGAGTTTAGAATTGTCGCTAATTCTGTCGCACAGTCCCTAAATTCCAAGGTGAAAATTTCTACAAAAACCTGGCTATTGTGGAAAAGATCAGGAAACTCGCTGCCAAGAAGGGCTGTACCACTGCGCAAATAGCCCTCGCCTGGGTCGCTGCCCAAGGCATGATTACTATTCCAGGCACGACAAGGCCAGACAGATTGGAAGAAAACTGGGCATCACGGGACATTTCTCTGTCGGACGCCGAGTTACGGGAGATGCGTGTTGTCATCGATGCCAACAAACCGCATGGTGACCGGTTTTCAGCTGTTCACCAGGCTGCAGTAGGTCACTAGTTCATCACGTCCTCGGAGTCATGTATTGCCGTGTAGCGTAGGCTTAATGGCAATAAGATGCATTGTTTACTCGATGTCTGAGGGTGTGTGCAGGAGTGGGTTTGGTAACGGTAACAAGTAGAGGCCGAAACGGGCCCGTCACCATACGCGAATGTTGAGGAGAATTAGATAGCGGACAGCAGTGTAGAATCGATGCTTAACATGTCCATATGTTAGAAATCGAGTCTGCTCTCCCCTCTTCGGTTACGCCATTCGTTTGTCGCCAGGCAAAGTTCACGGCATTCCGTCAGCAACCATCCCCATTTTCTCAAGAAAGGGACAGACGCCTCCCAGCCTCGAAGATCCCAGGATCCAGCCCAGACAATGAGAGACGCGTTCTCACCGCGACCGTCGTCCAGGCTCAGCATATCCGCACACAGCTCGTCCTCATCCATCACACCCGCAGCCACAGCGAGGAGCATGTTATCCCGGAACCGTGGGATCGGAATCAGATCTATCCACGGATGGTGAATGATGGTTCGCTGGATGGGTGTCGGCAGCAAGGTTGCTGGACAGGCCGCCGCTATCTCACCAGCCGACGGGGCGCTGGGTCCGTACGTGTTAAAGGGCGAGATGAGGTCATCGCGACAGAGCCCTTTGATGCTGATGCCGATGGCTGCCGCGTTGCGGGCCATGGCGTCGAGGACGTTGAGGTGTGTCAGAGCGGGGAGATATCCCGGCTGCGGAAGGCCGCTACTGTAGTCATTGTAGGCGCTCGAGGCGAAGAGCCGGGCTTTGGCCCGCCTGTCGGTAGTCGGGAGGAGAAGATAGCCCTGAGCCAGAATCACAGGCCCGTTGGGGACTGCAAGGTCCTCGGCTCTGTCGACAATCTGCTGTGGAGGGTCGGCCTCGTCGGTGGCGGCTGATTGGGCCGATGATGCGTCATCGGAGCAGTTTGCCGGCCTACGTCGATGTCTCTGGCCTATAATATTGTAGATGAGCTAACGAGACTCGTGCGGAGAGGGGAATGGGGGGCTGCGTACGCCATGCGCGCTGGTTGATGCGGTTCTGCCGCCGTCGCCTCTCGGCGGAGCTCGTGATGCCGTTCCATTCATCAGGAGGATTCAGTAGCTTGATCTGGACCGGCAGAGCTTCCGAGATTGATGCTGGAGTTGTGGTGGCTCCAGTCTGAGACTCCATGATGGCCGCTGAGAGGTTGGAATAGCAGGTACTTTGCTCGGTCCTTTGTTGATGGATCATCCGTTGTTATATTTTCATGCGACTTGCTTACGCATGCATTTAAGCTCATTCTTCGATCTATTCCGCATTGGGTTGGTAGATATCTTAAATAGAGTAAACCTCTGATGGGGCATCTGGAATCGAGTCAGTCATGGTTATCAGAGTTCTCCCCAGGTTTGGGTTCTTAGACCATGTGGATTCAAGGTCTCCATTATGATACAGACCGCCAATCACATGTTTGGCCAGAGCATAGATGTTGACGCTAATGCAGCCTGCTTATGGTTGCATGAGTGGGGATAGGGTCGACAAGGGGGATATCCGATGACTGCAGTCCTTTATCTCCTCTCTTAAGTTCGCAGAAACCTCCGCTTCGTACCTAGACCCACTGTTGCTGTTGCAACAGATCAGCTTCGGCTATGGTGTCAGTATGACCATATGTTATGACCTTATGCCTCAAGTACTTCCTGTTTAGGCAAGACTTGTGCTGATTGAAGTATACCTTATCGAAATGGATGTAATTGACTTAGGCCCCCCGTCGTGACCATCGAGGAGGTTTATGCCAGCTTAAGAGACAGTCATGACCCTCGACATCCCCGTCGAGCTCCTTGAAGTAATGTCCCTTGTCCCTTCCTCTTATGCCCCCACCATACCAGCATTGCCGATGGAAATGGCGCCAAGCGTCGAAGAAGAGACTCTGACTCTGCGGCGGGAACCAGGATCCGGTAGCGGTCAAGCTCAGACTGGGGCGGCAGGTGAATTAGGAAGCTGTTGTTCCTCCAGTTCGGCACTATACTCGGGGATGATCTTTCAGGCTTTATGAGGCCAAGACGGATAGGTGTACTTGGCATTGTTTGGCAATAGTTGTTGACTAGTACGTCCGCAGGAGGCATGTTGTACGCGTCCTTTCCACTCCGTTCGAGGTTAAGATTGGCGAGAGAGATGCAGGTATAATCATTCTGCATTTTTTGCATGACGCGGCACCCAAAGAAGACTTCAGTTACCTATATCGTGGCTCCCCCATCGAGTGCATGTGTTTAGATGCCGCCCCTATGGCTCCCGGATTTTGTCTATCATCAGCGACCACCGAATCGAAGCCATGCTGCAACATTCCCTCTTACGAACTTTCTCCATTGGGGTGGCTTTCTCGTCTGGAGCAGCCGCACTTCGCGCAAACGAGACCATCTCGGAAGGCTGCATCAAAGCTGTGAGTAGCATCCAGGTTGGAAGAGCTTTCAACTGCTGACGATTCCCAAGTGCTCTCAACTC
This sequence comes from Fusarium liriodendri, assembly GCA_023509735.1. Taxonomy (NCBI): domain Eukaryota; kingdom Fungi; phylum Ascomycota; class Sordariomycetes; order Hypocreales; family Nectriaceae; genus Fusarium; species Fusarium liriodendri. The sequence goes on from JALLKD010000079.1 coordinate 3,290, forward strand.
TCCACCACATTCGGCCCTGCTCTCCATTATCCCGACACGGACAACTTCACCATATGGGATGCCAAGCAGCTGGAAGTCCGCCCAGCCTGCCGCGTGGAGCCGTCAAGTGCGGAAGACGTAGCCCACATCCTGGGCGTTGTCGTTGAAAACTGGTGTCGATTCGCCGTCAAGGGCGGTGGCCATTCGAGACACCCTGATGATTCCAATTCTGTTGGAGGCGTGACTATTGACCTTGACAGTCTCAACAGCATCGAGCCCTCGGAGGATGGGTTAAGCGCGCGCGTCGGAGGTGGCGCAACCTCTGGTCAGGTATTTAGGGCTCTCGCCGAGAGGAATTCGTCATTCGTCGGTGGCCGAGTCGCGTCTGTTGGTATTGGCGGCTTTGCCACTGGCGGAGGAACCTCGCCCTTCTCGAACAAATACGGATGGGCGCTTGACAACGTCTATGAGTACGAGGTTTGTGGCGCCCGGGTACAAACTTCTCCCAGTATCGACTCCTTAGTAACGTTTAATACGCCATATTCAGGTCGTCCTTGCAAACAGCACAATTGTCAACGCATCGGAGAGCGAACATGCCGACCTCTATTTCGCGCTGCGTGGTGGCAGCAATAACTTTGGCATTGTCACCACATTCACCGTCCGCACGTTCCCTCAAGGTCCCATCTTCTCTGCCCAAGTATCCTACAGCGACAATCAGACCGAAGCAGTTCTTGATAAAGTCTATGATCTGTATACAAGGCCAGATCTTGCCAGTGATCTGAACATGGGGTACGACCTTTACTATACATATAGCGCGGCGAACGACGGGTTTGTAATGCTGGGCACGCAGCGCTATGAGCAGCCCATTCAAGCCCCTCCAGTATTTCAAGAGATCGATGCTATCCCGCCTACGAGCAGGAACGTCAGAATCGGCACGCTGGCGAGCTTGGCGTCCGACCCCCCGTTAGGCCGCGATCGGTAAGAGGCCATTCTCTGCTTGCGGCTCCACAAGTCCTGACACATATGGCAAGACACCTATTCCAGACAGTAACAGTTTTGCCATCCCGTCCGTTGCTTTCAAAGGCCCTTGCGATTTTCAGAGAAGAGGTCCGAGCCATTCAAACGGTGGAAGGCTTTGCACCGAACTTCATCTCCTATCCGCTGCATAGCAACGCGATTGCGGCAATGAAGCAGCGCGGCGGCAATGCTCTCGGCATTGAAGGAAAGGGACCGCTTTTTAGTATGTTTTCTCCGGGGAGAATCTTCACCCTGTATACTAACAGGAATAAAAGTCATACTGATCTCGACTGGCTGGGCTAACGCCGAAGGAGATGACCCTGTTGGAACTATGACGACCAACGTGGCCAACCGCGTGAAAGCCGCCGCCAGGGAGCTGGGAGTCTCTCACTCGTACATGTATGCGGGATATGCAAGGGCGGGTCAAGATGAAGAGATTTTTGCCGGATACGGTGAGAAGAATCTCCGGCGCCTACGGGAGGTGCAGAAGTCGGTTGATCCAGAGGGTGTCTTCACTTCGCGTGGCCTATGGAGGGGTCACTTGAAGCTACTCTAAGCGGATAGCTTTGCGGGAAATTGGCATGGAGGTGGTTAGTTAGTAGTCCCTGGGGCTTACTGTACTATTGCTGTCTCTGCTACTCTGCGGGCAAGCCATATACATAATATGGAAGTCTGCGAGTCCAAAAGGTCATACTGGGAGAAGATACTCATCAATACTCATATAGTTGTTCACAATACCGTCGTTGTTATCGATTCCTTCAGACCACTCTCTACAGAAGGCAAGTTTCCAGCAGTAGCAGATCATGTTGTCCACGCTTCGTTCCACAGATAGGTGCGACTCGTTATGCACTTATTTTTACAGGTCAGGCAAATCGATCCCAGTTTGCGCGAAACGGCATGGCGAACGAAGCTTAAACACTAACTTCTATTTCAAAGCTTGACTTTGAAAGTCCAATGTTGTAATAGACGCAGGATATGAATCTTGGATATTGCGGACTGGATAAAGTAGTGGCCAGTTGATGTAACATGTAGTAGAGCTAAATGAGTGTTTGTCGAGTTACGCGAAAGGGACGATTGTTAGACCGTGATGTCATCCCCTGTCTTGCCCTGAATTATGACATTAAGGGCGTGCTCAGGTATCGTCAAGACGAGGAGGGGGGTGCTGGGGTGGTTAGCAAAATGGATCTCATGGTTAAACGAGTCAGGAGTTGTTGGCCTTGGACTTTAAATTTACATCTAGGACCTGATCCATTCTCACACACCCCGGTTATATACACACAGCCACTCTAGTATCACCGCTTTGGCCGACTGGAATGGCACTCCTCACAGCCCCTGGCAAGTTCCATCGTATGCGTTACCAAGAGTCAAGTTTGCCCCAGTCTGGTTCTCAAACGCAAGCCGAATTAGCGTCTCCTCCGTTGGCTCATATTTCGGCCACCCGTCTTCGTAAGCTAGCAGCCCATGAGCTGGATCTTTGGCGAATGCCGCCCAAGCACCCCGCAGGTAGTCTCCAACGGCCACCTGTTCTTGTGTGCTTGGCATGGGGCTCTGGGGCACCGTGTCGAAGAGAGGTTGGAGCTAGGAGGCGTCAGCATACTGTACAGATTCTATCATTGTGCTTAAATGCTAGAGACATACCTCGGCGCCATGATACGCCCCGCTAGGCGGGTCGGTTGAAACGGCTAGGTTGGGAAAATCTCCAAAGTAACGATACCTCCAGGATGGATTGCGATCTCTAACTGACCGTTCCAATCTCAAGGCATCCGCGCAGGTATAATATCGATCATTAAAATCGGTCCAGTAGGCGTCCGTCTGGTTTGGCTGTAATAGTCGGAATAGGCCCGCCTCGTTCTGGTTGTTACCTATTAAGTATCCTCCACTCGCAGAGCGTCGAGAGCTATAGTCCGCGAAGACGACGATATCATCGACCCCTGGCCCAAACGCAGGAACGGCACCGATTCCTGTATCCTGGGAAGAAAGTGCACTCATTAGGTCCCGCGCAGGCTTGCTCCTCATACATTCCGTGATGACGTTCAGATGGGTGGTGGCTCTCGCGCCACAGCCTGCGGTTTCGGCAATCCTGAACCACCGTGACTCGGTTGATTCACTGCTCAAGGCCGGAAAGCCATCCACGGTAGCGCTCATAAGGACAAATCCATTTGCGATCGGGTCTGAGGCGTAGGCATACGAATAGAAGTCCGCCATGCCAGCTCCTGCTGACTGGCCAAAGATGGTGATGCGGCTCACATCGCCCCCAAATGCGGCGGCATTATCGCGGATCCATTGCATTGCCAGCCGCATATCGAGCAAGCCGAGGTTTGAGACAGTTGCTGGATTGCCCGGGAAGCCGAAGAGACCCAGGCGATAGCTTTACCGGGAGTTAGTGATGCTGTCAAGGCAAAGGTGAGACTACTTACTTGATCGAGATAAGCACGACATCGGTCTGGTCAGCGATATACTCTCCATTGTAGTCGGGAGCCCTGGAACTGCCTGCATGGCAATGGTCAGAAGATTATTTTCCAGTACAACAGTTTGTTTTTTTATCAGTTTTTTTTTATTTTTTATTTTGCTTACCGAAGGAATAGGCACCGCCATGAACCCATACGAGAATAGCCTTCTTTCTCTCTCCGACTTGGGGCTTGGTCCAGATATTGAGGGTTAAACAATCCTCACTTTGGGGATCTGAACTGCTGCCACCAGGTTGCACACATGCAAATCCCTGCGGTGTGCACTCCAGTCAGCAGTTATCGGAGAAGATACACGTAAAAGAGAATAGAATGAATTTGCTATATTGGAGGGCATACTCACATATGTTGTGGCGTTGATCACGGATGACTTGTTGAACTCCACGGGAGGTTGGAATCGCAAGCGTCCGGTAGGAGGCGTGGCGTAAGGAATCCCTAGGTACTCGGAGACCTCGACAGCATCCGCTGCTGCATGGCCAATGACGTTGCCACTGGTCGTACTAACGGTTTGGCCCACGGCCCAGGCATCCTTGTAACGGAGTGAGTGGGTGTTGACCAAAGCCGAAAAGCCAACGGCAGCCAGCAAGACCTCGCCCAGCGTATATTGGGGCTTCATTTTCGCGCACGTTGAATAAGAAAGTGAAAAGATGAGACTGAATTTAGGATTCTCGAAGACCAGTCTGGGTCACTTTAATATCAATATTTAGGATCTTCATTGACCAAAATAGCTGCAGCGATTCGGAGATTATTCGTCCCTTAATTCATGCCGACATCTGGAAAATTCATTGAGGCCGAAGTAAGTACTGAAATGCTCAGGGGTAGCCAGCAGCATTACGTGGAGGTGGAACTTGGTCTTATCTTTTCGGAATTACTACGACAGGATTGGGTTTGTAATGATTTGGCAGGAGAAATGGTCAGAGAAAATAAGGGTTGAATGATGGAGTCGAGATCGTTACGGTATATCACCCTGCTATTTGATTTCGGCCCCTTTCCCCTAAGTCTCGGTCGTGCCTACGATAACCTTTCGGCCTTTCCCCAGTGGCAGGGTTGCATCTGTCATTAGAGGGAAGCCCGAGTTCACCTCTACCTCCACGTGAGAGCGTGGATAGGCATATTGCCATCTACTGATCTCTGCTGGTGACGTCTCCCGGGTCTGTGCAACCGTAAGCAGCCCGCATTAGCGCCTGAGCTATGCCGACTCAGGAATCATATCCTTGACCGGTTGTCTGATATCGGTATGAATCTCGCCGGCCGATGCAGCTGTAAGCAGAATACATGAACCAGGATGGTCCGTGGTTGCGAGTCATCTTTTAACAGCCCATAATTGGGTCCCAAGAACCACAATGGAAACCTTGATAGAGTCCTCGTTCGATAGCATCGGACCGTCGTCATCAATGTCGATGACATGTCTCTACGCGTAACAAACCCCGATGGCATAGGCAATTACGCGGAGAAGTGACGACGACGGATTGCCTAGTCGGCGCAAGGAGTCTGCTTTGACGTTCTACAGACCGACGCAAGGACAACGCTAGCCTGTTCTGCTCTGAAGCACGCGAAAGGTATCGCTCAGTTGCTGCCAAGGTAAGCCCAATGGAAATCCGGGTTGGTGTGAAATCTAGAACCCGTTGAGTCGGCAATAACCATTCCAGTGCAACTTGGTGAGATGGGCCAGTTGAGCATCCAAACCCAGAGTACGCCATTATGCCACACCTGTCAATCACGTTTTTTTAGTCACGAGAGCCCAGATGAAGCACGGTGACATTCATGCTATGAGTCGAGAGCAGTCTGGGAATCTAAAATTTCCTTAACATCCTAGGTCTAAACTGATACGTGCATATTGAACGTCTCGCACTACAGCTCAACTTATGCTCAGTCTATTCATATCTTAATAACAACCTTGCCGACATGCTTTCCCGAGTAAAGGTAGTTGAAGGCATCCTCAGACTCATCAAATGAGAAGACACGGTCAATAATTGGGCTGATAGAGACCTTCTTCTCTTCCAGAAATTGGCAAAGATCCTGGAAATCCCTCTTCGAGCCAGCCATGATTCCCCTGTTGCTATGTAAGCTACTCATCGATTGCAGGGACTTGCTTGAAGCCAGTAGAGAAAATGACCTACTTCAATTTGGCGGCCTTCCCCATTAGTGCCATGATGGCTGATGGCTCCCACTCTGTTGCGTAGCCGGCCAGGAAGCCTACAAGAGAGACAGTGCCGCCTCTCTTACGTAGGACTCCGATGTCATGTGGGATAGACCCAGGGCCTGAGTTATTGATGACAAAGTCAACACCCGTACCGTTTGTAAGGCGTTTAATTTCCGCTCCTTGATCGGGTGTAGTCTTATAGTTGATACCCTCGACTCGTGATCCCAGCTTCTTGATGCTTTCGATCTTCGCGTCGGAGGAGGACGTGATTATCGACTGAAGACCAGCAGCTTCGCAGAGTAAAACTGCGAACATGCTTACACCACCAGTACCTGTCTCGAGTCAGCAGGATCCGTAATATTAATATCGGTAGTCATCCAACCTTGTAAGAGTGCGCTGCCGGTTCTAGACGACGAGGGCAGTCCGTCGAGGGCAGTCCAAGCCGTAAGCCCAGCGCAAGCCAACGTGGAGCCCTAATTGAGAATGTAAATTAATACTGGATCATACAAGTCGAGTTGGGTGTATACTTACCTCTTCCCACGATAGATACTCAGGAATCTTAACTAAATACCTGTCTTCATAGACAGCGTATTCACGGAGAACACCAGCAGTATCCCCACCAAGAGCGTTGACTGGTGTGTCGTCATTTCCTATGAGATTACCAAGGTCACAGACCGGTGAGACATGGTCCCCAACAGCGATGCCTTCGACAGCTGGCCCCGTCTTCACTACCTCGGCGGCACAGTCCGAGCATGGTATGCCGCGATCCTCGACCTCAACCGGGTACCTCCCATGTAACATACCCACATCACGGAAATTGAGGGAGACAGCATGAATTTTGATAAGCACCTCATGTGAGCTGAGATCCGTTTGAAGAATTTCTGTGGACGGCTCAATAGTTCGAGGGAGTCCGCCCGCAGTACGCCTGAAGGCCGCGTATGTTGCAGGGAACGGCATAATGGTTAGGCTCGCGGTGGGAGGCAAATTTAGTGAAGGTGATACAATAGATGTTGTGAGGACTTGTTTCCGGCTTGGCCAAAGATTATGTACAATGAGTGCTGTTTAAAGACACCAGTTTTGCATTTGTAATTACATGTCCTCACTACGCCAAAGACCTCGATCGAGTTTGGGCTCTAATCATTAACGTTACTTGTTCAAAGGCTGCACAAGGTCAGGGGGCGGAGGCCTCGGAGCAACTCAAGAAAGATAACATTGCCAGAACACAATCATTAACGTTACAATAGCAACTCCGCAAGCGGACTTGCGGAGTTTCGTCATGAAATGCGCATTTGAACTCAAACTAGGCTTAACCTGCCGAGTTAGCCCCTGTCACCAACACAAGGCGACACGCATCATCGGCCGCTAACACCGTATTGGGCGGTGAAGCATTGTCACGATCGAGAGGTACACAATTCCGACTGCTCCGGTCCAACCGTGACTGTATGTCCTTGAAAGGCTTAGCGATCCTCCCGTTCGAGTCATAATGAGGCGAGATTTTCTACTATACTTTAGTCAGTAACGGAGGAACTAATCAAACTTCTCTTCTTACTGTTTTCTTCTTGTATAATAATAATAATTTACCTTTTACTTTTTCTTTTCTTTTTTTATTATTTAAAGGACTAATTAATTTTAATAGCTTTTTTTAATTAAAGATTTTAAACAAGTTATATTAGAACTTAATAAGTATATTAAGTAGGCCTTATCTAATCCTTGAAGAGAGATATATAAGGCAAGGGCTGTCCATTTTTAGTACTTGACCTCGTTTATAAATTGATCAGTGTCTCCCACTGCTCCTGCACATTTTTTGTTATTCTTCTCTTAGTATAAGAATATAAACCAAACCCTTTACTCAACACACCAATACCTTTTCTCAACCAGTCGGGCCATCTGACAACCACTCAAAGATACTTCCAAAATGTCGGCAACTCGCAAATACGCATCCAAACTTGTTGGAACACGCGTTCTTATCATCGGAGGCACTGCTGGTATCGGCCTAGCCGTCGCTGAAGCTAGTGTCGAACTTGGAGCCGCTACCGTTGTCATCTCGAGCTCGAACGCTGATCGAATCAACGCGGCTATATCCCATTTGCGGGAGTCCTATCCAACAACAAGTTGCAACATCATGGGCTTTCCCTGCGACCTGAAGCAAGAGGAGCTACTCGAGCGCAACATCGCGGCCCTTTTCGACGCTTCGACCTCGAATGGAACCAAGAAACTCGACCATATCGTTTTTACTGCAGGCGACGACCCCATTCCGAGACCCATATCCGAGATGGATTTCAACTTCATCAAAGAAGCCGGGCTAGTGCGGTTTTTTGCTCCTCTATTAGTAGCAAAATATGCCGCAACGCATACTATGCCAGGGCTCACGTCTAGTTTCACGTTGACGTCTGGCATCAGTGCGTATAGGCCATATCCGAACTGGAATGCAATTGGTGCATACGCCTCGTCTCTAGAGGGCATGACGAGAAGTCTGGCGGTGGAGTTGAAGCCGCTGCGTGTTAACCTCGTTTGCCTTGGCCCAGTTGACACAGATCTCATGACCCGCTTCTATCCTAAGCCTGACGAGCGTAGCGCGGCTCTAGATGCTATCTCTCAGAAGGTTGTGACAGGAGCGGTAGGAAAGGTTGAAGATGTTGCGGAGGCATTCTTGTACTGTATGAAGGACTATAATTTGTCAGGTTCTGTGATACACTCTAATGCAGGAATACTACTGGTTTAACAAGTGGGTGCATTGTATGTTATTAGATACTTAGTACTATTGTTAAAAGAAGCATTATATAATGTTTACTTAAGTTTAAACTAATTATATTTATCTATATAGTCTTAAGCTGCTGCTTATAGTATATGTAATTTAATAAGGGTTAATAGTATACTATGCGTACTAAATAGATTAAGGCTTAAGTAAATTAGTATCTCTTAGACTCTCTGGTTCTTAAATAGAACTAAACGCTATTATAATAAAATAATATAAGCCTATATGCTCGCGTTTACTCGGATAATATACTACGAAAATAGGCTCTTTAAAGATAAAAGAACTTATAGGACGCATAGAAGTTAACCGGCCGGACGTTGTTTCTTATAGGTGGAGGAACGGCAACTACAGTCACATAAACTATTCACAGATATGATCTTTGTATGGGTGAACGCTGATAGATAGTTTTACAGCGGGACTAGAAGGATTTCTGGATGAAACGGATAAAAGGCATTGAAATTATGCTCTAAGGCTATTAATCTAGAAAATCGCATTGTTCCCGCAAGAAAAGACTCCTCCAATTCCGTCTCCCTTATCAAACAGGTCCATCAACTCTGTGATGGCTGCCCACAGTCCACCTGCATTGAGGAAGAAAGTAGCGCAGATGATAAGGACGTTGACAATGGAGAGGGAAATCTTTTTCCAATTGGAGAACTTGACCTCCCAGTTGCTGTAAAACCAGAAAATGGCTGCAAAGCCATATGTGAACCATGGGATAGTTGTGGCGGAGGTGATGGAGAGGATGGAGTCGAAGATGGGAATGACGTTTGAGATGGTAAAGATGAGGATCCAAAACGCGCTGACAGAGATAACCCATGTAGTCCATGATTTCACACTGTTGTCGGTGACTTGGTTGAGGGCGTTCATCTTGCGGAGCGCGGCAACGTAGAGATACTTGCAGCCAGTGTGACCGATGGAGAGGGCGGTAGCAATGACGGCTGGCAGCACGATTCCATAAGCGACCTTGGCCGGAATAGTCGCGGCGGCGCTGAGAACCGGAGATGTGGTGAGGTCGGCGCTGAGGCAGTACAAGACAACTGCCATGATGACGTAGAAGACAGTGCTGCCAATTTCCAGGACAGCCAAGGAAAAGCCAAAGTCGCGAGCAGGATCCTTCATCTCAGCCATGTAGCTGACAAAGGTGAAAGTACCAGCATATGAGAAGACGACTCGCAGGCAAGCGTTGAGACCATCACGGAAGGATGGGTGGCCAACAATAACAATGTCCCTGGACCAATCGTCTGGCTTGTTGTTGGGGCCTGAGACTGCCAGGCTGATCAAGACGACCATACAAGCACCGACAACGCTGACAGCGTTGGGGATACCGGCCTTGGATACGAACTTCATGGTTCGAGGAATAGACAAGATATAGCAGCCGATGCAGGAAACCAGAATAAAAACGACTGTGCAAGTTCCATGGTTGCTGAGTGTGTTGAGGGCCACTGATAGAGTGACGACGGCCGACGCAACGATGAAAACAACCTGGATCATCATGACAACGCCGGCAATAGACTCGAACCAAGGACCTCCGACGATCCGGGTCATCTCGACAATGCTGACAACATTGGGGTGCTTGCTATAGAATTGCAAGAGCTCAAAGGCGGAATACCACGAGAGGAAGCCAATACCGATGATAGCGATGATTCCGGGAACAATGCCCAGGGTCTTGATGGTAGACGGGAGGGATAGAATACCGAGACCGAGCTGGTTTGTGAAGAGGATGAGGATGGTGTCCCAGCGACCAAGCGTTCTGTAGTTCTTGCCGCCTTGTTCGAAGATGTTGCCCTTCTCAACGGCGCCGGCTGGCACTTCTTGGAAGTCGGCGTCAGTCTTAACCTGGTCATTGTCCGAGGCGCTTGATTCGTGAATCTGATCTTCCGGCGCGGCCGGCTCGGCCGACTTTTTGGAGAATTTCATGAGACCCATTGCCGCGTATGTGTGGGTGTTGTTCGGCTTGGGCTGAGGAGGAGGTCTGGGGTGTTGCCTTGGGAGGAGATGTTGAAGCCTACCCTCTCAACATGTGGTCCTTTGAGAGGAAAAGAAAGGACTGATGTACAAGGCAAGGTAGAAATGGGAAGAGAGGGAGAAAATATGAGAAGAGACCAAGTCCGATGGGCTAGCGAGTGGACCTGATTCTATGAGCGGAGTAGGAGTCTCCATTTATACCCTTTTTTTCTGGAAGGTTATATACCCCAGGCGAAAAGCTCCGATCGGAGCAGGTTTTGGGGCGGGCGTGGCGGGTAAGAAGCTTTGATGCCTGCATAGGTGGCCGCGATGGTCCGATGGGGGCTCGAGTGGGAGAATGGGGTTGTGGGAAGGAGTTCATAGTTGCCCCCCTAATCCCTCAGGAACCCCAGGCGAGCAAAGGAGCCTTCTTTGGAAGTCGGCCACCCAATGGAGGCACTGGCATTACGGATTTTGGGCTATCAGGTCATTTGAGGCCAAAGACAGTAGTCTGGCGGGAAGAGGGGTCGTCTGCGGAGATGTTACTGTCGTCTTTTCTCTTCTCGAGCCCAACCCCGTGGGGGACGGCTTCCATGTTGTGTCAATTACGTGATGAGTTGCAATTCTCCAATGTCATCTACGACGAGTGAAAACCTGGGGTCAAGGTGTTGAGATTGCAAGTCCCTTGACAAGAAAGAGGCTTGACAGCCAAGATGCAAGAAAAAAAGGGTGATCCGGAGGCGAAATTGCCAGTTAGACGAGGGGCTCTGACGATGGATGGACCGTGACCGATTGGACATCGGTGATGCCGGCATACCCGCCGGGATGGACCACCGAAAAGTGGAGAGCCGGTCCGTTGGTGAGGTTGACCTGCCTGAAATGAACCTGCAGCCTTGGCTAAGAAATGCACGGCCGTTGCCTCCGTGTGTTGGCCGGTAGCGCCGGAGCCGTCCGCCGAGTCCGGTTCAAGTTTGGAGACAGACTCGCCGGTGCAAACCGGAGGTCTTTAATCGGACGCGACAGAAAAAAACTCTGCCAAAAAGAACTGAACTGAATCAACACTCATGCTCAGCCAAGAATCAGCTGTTTACCTTCCTGACAATGTGGAGCTTTTCTCGGCTTAATTCCCAACTGGCGCGCGTTCCTCAAGAGTTTCTTTTACGTAGAAAGATGGAGCCAAAAGTCTCGGCGTGAGGCTCTCTTACACATCAAAAACCCACACGTGGTCCTGAGAGGCCGACGTTGGAGCCGCTTTAAGTGGAGAAGAGGCTCGCTTTTGACGTCAAGGAAATCAGGGGGTCTTCCACATCGCCTTCTAGTGTTCTTCCATGGCTTCCAACGGACGAACCCCAGGCCCTGGATTAGAAGACTCTTTGTTCCTCGTTTCATCTCGGTCCCCGCTCATGTCTTCCGGGATCGGCGCCCTTTATCTTGTCTTTCCTGTCGTATGCTTACTTGAAAATGACAGAGATCAAGCGCGCACATCTTGAAGCTGGTGCCAGTGCGAGACGGGGTATCCGCAAAAAAAGAGAAGCTTACCCGCCCAAGAGTCGAACGACGTGTATTTTCGTTCTGGGTCTTATTCCTTACATCTGATTTTCAGGGTCATGCCATGTTACATTCAAGTTCTCCCAAACAACTTAATGACCTTGCTTGATCTGGTCGTCCGTATGTCTAACGCACCTTAATTACTCTCTCTCTTCCCACCTTCTCGTTCTGGAAACTAAACGCAGCTCGTGCGGATACCTCTCGGAAACACCTTCTACGTTGACCAGATTCATAGCGCCTCGTCTCATTATCCAGCTCATGCCCAACTCATCACCGTGGGTAAACACTTGGCAGATCGTCATCTGACCGAGGTTATGGTTGGTCAATGCTTTTCACAAGAATTTTATCTCGTAAAAAGTGCTGTGCCTCGGCAGTTGTTCCGGCTTTATTCAGCGGTGGTCATGGCCTGTGCCTTATGCTTTTGTGCAGCTCACCTATGCTTTCGCTTGTTCACTGCTAACCTAAATGTTTATCTCATCAAGATTGACGAATGTTGTTAATAGTTCAACAGCAAATTTAACTTGCGTATCGTGTGATCTGGTTTGGGCCATGAATGAGCTTCACTTTACATGTTAAGTTGCCGGTTGATGAAAGAGTGTTGCATTGATGGGGAGGGGCCTGTTAGTGGCATCTTCATAATGAACGCAAGATGAAGCGGCTTGATTATTAGTGAGGATCCAGAAACAAGCACAAATTCCCAAGTTCACCGCATGAAATTATGGTCCCCCTATCGCCTTGTTGTTCGTTCTGAATATGCTCCGCATACTTCTCTCTTCTCATCTGTGAAAGAATTCTTAAGCTCATTTCACAGGTCTGCGATCGCAGGATAACTAATGCCTCTCGTAGAGTTAAGTTGGAAAGATGTTTCGCTTCTCACTACTTATATCTTGTTACCAAGCTAATGTGTAGACACCAGAGTGTGGCTTTCTTGTTGGCTATAGACTGTGCTTATGTTATTAGTGGGCAGCATGATAGTCCAGCCTAGTGAGGCTATCCGGACAAGAGGGCGGGATAAGGCGGCAAGGTTCTCGCAACTGGACTAGACTGCTGAATAGAGAGTTGACACTTCAGGTTGTGAGCGTACGTATATGCTCTAAATGTGATATTCTCCCTGTAAGTTTTAGAGTTGTAAACTTATCTGCCTAATTCTATCTCAGTTGCGGGCTGGTAACATTGTGTGGAAAGGTGTGGTTGTGGAACCTGGGACTAAGCGTGCTCATCACAGCGCTCACTCAAATTTCCCGGCGGAAGGATCCCAGAAGAGCCAAGAAGCCAGTGATGACTCAAGAAATAGGAAATCTTTGCGTGTCAGCGGTTTCCAAAGTTTTGGTCTCATAGAGACCATCACCAGGGAAGTAATAATCCCGTTACTGTAGGGGAAGCATGGCTGACTGTGCTCCTAGGTAGCTCACCTGAACGCGGTACTTACACAGCCTTCTCGTCACCCTTGCTCCATTTTCGGAGGAATTCTACGCAATTTACGCCCTAAGACTTCTACCAGCTACAGAGGAACGAACTTGGTCACGATGCCGACTGGTGGGAGCGCTTCAAACCTCGGGCTTCTGATTTCACTTTTAAGGGCATCCCAGCTCTGAAAAAACGTCGATTATCACCACTAGAACGCGATAAAAGGTCACAAAACACGGATATTAGTTGCTGGATTAGACTAGAAAAAGAAAAAGTATCGTCACACTTTTACAAACTCGCGATTTTTAACAGGCTGCAAGTTGAACCAACGTGCAGCTAGTGCCTCAGACACATGCCCAACCAACACCACAAGTATATAAGCAAGCAGAGGCCATGACCCGCAATCTCACTCATTCATCTCAAAAAAAGGCCCCCTTGTCCTTTTTTTATGCTCTCGCCATGTTCTATGCGTCAGGGCCGATATGTTCTACATGTCAGTCATTTCTTTCGGCTTATCTTCAAGCCACCATTCACGATGCTCCATTTGAACACCTCCTCGCACCCGATTTTTCTTCACTAAACTCATCTGCGGATTCTCGCTGTTACCTCTGTCAAATTGCCCGCCAATATTGCCTGTATCGGTGGAGCAGAACCTTGCTACTCAGCGATGAGCATTGGATCATGTTGGAAATGAATCACACCCAACAAGACCTCCTCCACCACTTGAGGAAAATTGCACCCAGTTTTTCTAGTGAATTTGCCAACAAGCCCGCTTTTAGCAGGCCCACGGTGCTGGTTGGTCTCGAAAATCATTTGAAGGCGACCTTATCCCTTGGAAGAGAGTATTCTCCTATACCATTACCTCTACCTGGAATTCTTACGGTTGAGCCTTCCAAACCAATAAGCCACCTCCTGTCAACCGAAAATATGGAGCAGGGCACCTGTTCCAGTCAAGGCATCGCGGTCATTGCCGCGGATGCAAAAAACTGGCTCAATATCTGTTGCAAAGACCATGAAACATGCACCAAGTTCAGAGTCATCGGTGGTCATGAGTCGAAAAAGATTGTACCAACCAGGCTCATTGACGTGGGAAACGATGAGGACGGACAGCCCGCGAGGTTACATATTGTCTCAGAAGATGATGGAAATGATATCGAGTACTTGACCCTGAGTTACGCCTGGGGCCCCGTAACCCATTTTCTGAAGACCACTAAGTCAAACATCCAAGATATGATGACAAGGCTCCCTTGGTCCAAGCTACCCAGGACGATCCAAGACGCCATTGTCTTCACTAGGGCGATGGGAGTCAAGTATTTATGGGTCGACGCCCTTTGCATCTTACAGGCAAAAGGTCCCAGAGACAAAGTTCACAAGGCGGATTGGCTTCATGAGGCGTCACGCTTTGGTCACTATTACCAGAACTCTGTCTTAACCCTTGCCGCGACAGGGGCTAGCTCATCTGACCAGGGATTGTTTCTCCCACGGCCAGGGCTATCAGCGCCAAAAGAGCCCCTAATTTACCAAGAGATATCGTCTTCTAGAAGCGTCAATGAGGTCGTGATTCGACCAACGTTCCCCTCATGGCACAAAGAGATAAAACACAGCCCGCTGCTTTAGCGAGGATGGGCTATCCAAGAACGATACCTCTCCACCAGAACCCTACATTTCACGTCGAATTGTGTCCTATGGGAATGTGATCAGCTACGAGCGACGGAGGCAGCCCCAGATGGAATCACGGAGGAAGTCAAAAGGACGGAGGAGGGGAATGTTGACTTCATGGCCACGTTCAGAGGCTATCAAGACAGCACTTTTGAAATCCAAATTGTTTGGCGCTCTTTCATTGAGAGCTACGCAGGAACTCTGCTATCTTACCCTTCGTATAGGCTACCTGCCTTATCTGGCATCGGCGAGAGTATGAAACACCGCATCGGTGAGAAGTACATTGCAGGGCTTTGGGAGAACTCTATACCACAAGACTTGTGCTGGATGGTGACCGAAACGTTCTCCGAGAGTTTCCAAAAAGTTGATACTCTACCTTCATGGTCCTGGGTGACGGTAGGAAAGCGTGTATCATTCCTCAACTTGACAGGCCGTTCAGATATTCAAGTAAAGAGCTGGAAGTTGAAAAGCAACGGAGCGGATACATCAGGGCAAGTGTCTGGGGGGAAGCTGAGGGTACACGGCCGGCTTCTGGAGCTCAATCTCACCGATCTTGGACTCATACCCAACCCGGATCCCAATGTTATAGACAACGTTCTAAAGGCAGATCATTCGGCTGATGCTGACCGCTTCCAGCCTTGCGCATATCTAGATACCAAGGTCGCAAGGGACACTGATCTGCAGAACCACCCATGTCTGCTGGTTGGCAGCGGTACTCCCTCCCCTCAGATGAGTTGTGGCCCTCAATCGAACAGCATCTTGATTCTAGAGGCAACTGGGAAACGGAGGGGCCGTTTTGAGGAGTTTACGGAGGATCGGGTTCATTGCACATCTTTCATGGTTTGGAAAAAGTGTGATAGTCAAAGAGAGGACAATCGATCTTGTATAACAATATGCAATGGTCATCACTACAGTACTATCGTCTTCTATATAATGAAACACGATCGCCCAAGACTAGCAGGATTTCACATGATATGCCACGCATTCGCAGAACAAGATGAGACACTGAGTCAGCGCTCTCTATTTTCTGAGGCAAAAAAAGGCCCTAAAGATCATATATAAAAATAATCAAAGACTTATAATATTATTCCTTAATTTTATAATTCATTTAGCTTATAATTAGATCATTATTCAAGTACTTTTTACTAAGTCTAGATGCCCTGGTGTTTTAAGTTTTTATATGTTTAGGTGCGTGCTGAGTTAACTCCACGCCGAAAATAGCAGGACACTCGTGAAACGAAAGGCTCTGCTGACTGGAGCCACCGCACAGAAACGAAGTTGTGTCTACAGCTGTTGTCAGCCTTCAAAGCATGAGTATATCCAGTCAGGTCCGAGCTGAATTACCTTTTCTAGAGTCTTTGATTCTGGATTAAATGTTTGGGTTGGTACACAACAATGTCCGACTCTTTGTTTCTACAACAAGAATAATTCTCGATTAAAAATAACTTGAGACTCCAGAGAGAGATAGAAACAGTGGTTCATTATTAAACCAATTGATCCATCGCCATGCAGTGAGATTAGGCTGAGCTGACCTCGCCACATCCAGCATTAATCATCACAAAAGTGAGTTGAACCTTGGATATTGAGCCTGCTAGTGTCCAAATTCTGCAATGATTATCCTGCTGACGGTGTGCGGACGAAAGACGAAAAGCTTACAAATAAGCCACCTAAATAACGTTATGTAACGTTAAAAAACGTTATTCATTTGTCAGACGAAACATGTATATTCAACTTCTTAAATAAAGGTCATGAGAGTTGTAAAGAGCTTTTCATAACAATCAACAGCTTTATCCTCTTGCGTCATTTACCCTACGACACCACCAAAATGTCCAAGATCCTTGCAGTGTTTGGCGCTACTGGCCAGCAGGGCGGCTCAGTCATTAACTACGTGCTGAACGACCAAGAACTCTCCCAAAAATACAAAGTCCGCGCCATCACCCGAGATGCCAACTCGGCAAAGGCCAAGGAGCTCGATGAGAGGGTCGAGGTCGTCCAGGGCGATGCTTTTGACTTAGCGTCGCTTGAGGCCGCCTTGGCGGGTGTGCACACCGTCTTTGCCATGACCACGCCGGCTTTCGGGCCCGACGCCTTTGATGTCGAATTCAACAGTGCCAAAAGAATTGCCGATGTTGCAGTTGAAAAAGGCGTCCAATATATCATCTTTAGCACTCTTCCGTCCGTCACAGAGATCTCTGGCGGCAAATACACCAAGATCGTGCCCTTTGACGCCAAGGCGAAAGCGGAGCAGTACATTCGCAGTCTTCCCGTAAAGAGCGCCTTTTATCGTCCAGGATCATTTATGGAGAACTTTCTTTCTCAGCCCTTCTGGGGCCCCCGGCAAGCTCCCGATGGGACCTGGGTGATTTCCACCCACATGTCCCCCCAGACTAGGCTCCCTTTGATCGACGCCGTCGGAGACTCGGGCAAATTCGTGGGAGCCGTCTTGGCTGAGCCGGAAAAGTTCCAAGGCAAGACTCTGTCGGCCGCCACGAGACTGTACAGCCTTGAGGAGTTGGCCGCGACCATGTCCAAGGTGACAGGTCAAAAGGTCGTATACGAGCAAATCACACCGGAAGAATTCGCAAAGCAAGTTCCCGTCATGACTGAGATCTTTGTTGAGGCATTCCAGTACTACGAAGAATTTCTCTACTTTGGCCCCGATTCCGAGAGTCTGGTCGCGTGGGCTGCTGAGAACGCCCGGGGCAAGCTCTCCACACTTGAAGAGTTTCTCAAAGCTCATCCTCCTCAGCTCTCATAAAGACGATGACAAGAGCCAAGCTCGTGCAGCTGGGGAAGCGAGATGGATAATCAGAGGTGGAAGCATAGAGTCTGTGCACCATCACTGGGATGTCTATGTAAGATCATACGTTGGTTTGAGTTGAAGCACATGGTGAGCTTGACATGTGAGGGATATTTGGGGAATGTTGGTTGATGGACTCTATGGTTTGGGGTGATGTTGTCTGTAACTATTTCGAGCCAACATCTCAGGAGTAAACTCAGCTGTGAAGGTGGCGGTTTGACCTTTTTCTCTAATTTAAAAACCTTAAACTCGATCAGTCTTGATCATTTCCATCCGAGTGTCCCGGGTAGCTGTGAATGGTTCTTGAGCATTTCTGCAGGAACACAACATCATGTCTGAGTCTCTAGATCCGCAAAAAGAGGGGCCTCGGATCCTCGGGCAAAGCTAAACAAGTTTAAAGCCAACGTTTGCGAGCTGGCAGAAGCCACCCTGGTATAGGGAGCCAATCCAAAAGAGATCTCCCCTGCGTCCAACCCACTCGCTTGTTCTGGTGGCCTGTCACGCTGATAAAAGTTCTCAACCCGATCAGTAGTTCCATCTTATCTCGCGATGCTGCAAAAGCAGCTTGCGGCAACGGCGGCGCATTGACGTCAACTTGAAAGTTGTCAATATTTTCATGTCCATCTTCCTGCTGTGCCTGGCTGACTCTCGGCTTCCATCCCAAGGTTGGATCATCTCATTCATCAACAAGTGACCTCGCAAAACTCTTCTTTACGAGCATCAGAGGCTGACAATCTCGGCAACAAACGAGTTTCCTCTTTCAGCCATGTCATCAGTCAGTGCACTATCCAGGGGTCTGCCGTGATCGTCCAACCGTTGAGCCGTTCCTGGGACGCCGCAGGGCATGCCGAGGCCCTACGCAGAGCAGCCCAGTTGCTTAGGCGCAGAAAAGTCGCTATCACTCCGGTCCCGGTGAGTCAAAAACAAGGCCTCTCCACATCAGCTTCTGCATGCCAAGCGGGAAGCTTGAACGGATCAATTTCTTACACGAGGCTTTATGGGCTTGCCGACCCTGGCTTGATCTCGGAGCAGCCAATGGATGGCGATGCGCGGGGCATCGGATCAGATTATCAGATGATCAGATAAAAAAGATGTCAGGGGTCGTGGCGGATGCGCTGGACGGATCGAGCAAGGTGCGTCAAATTGTCACGCACGCTATTAACCATTTGTGGAGACGAGCCCGACCATGCCATGGGTTTTCGGTGCCTCGGACCAACAACTGAGGATGGGGGTCTAACCAGGGGGTTCTTTGGATGCATGGGGGGATATCGGATCAAAGCGATGAGGCCCTTTCAGCTGAACTCGAGTGAGCAGTATAAGGGCAGGCTTCTTCCTCCATTCGTAGAGACTGTTCTCCTCGTCCGCAACGCTTCATCTTTAGTCACTCGCTAAGCCTAATTTGCTTCTCTCGTTTCAATAATTCCGAGCAATCGACCATCATGAAGACCTTCACCTTCCTGTCCATGGCCACTATGGCCGCTGCCCAGTTCCCCCTCTGCGCGGTATGCATCATTCCGGCTGTCCTCTCCGCCTGGAGGGCAACACGCATGAGGCAGATAGCTAACATGGCTTCAACAGGTCGACTGTTTCACCAACGTCATCACTGAGCATCCTCCTCTGGACTGCACTCTTCCCGACATGTACTACTGCTTCTGTGACATGTCCAGCCTGCAGAACTACTTCATCCAGTGCGCTCGTTCCGACTGTCCTGACGAGGCTACTGCCAACAACGCCATCGCCTTTGGCGTCGACCTCTGCCTTGGTAAGATTTATAGAAGTCCAGTCTGAGTGCCAACCAGTAAAGCTGACTAGATATCCAGAGCTTGGCTACACCATCACCGTCCCCCCTCTGACCCAGCCTACCGTAAGTTGAGCAAGGTCTTGTATGAGGGAGTCTGAATGCTGATATGATATATAGAGCCCCGCTACCACCACCAGCCAGGGCGGAGTCGACACCACAACCACTGAGCCCGAAGTGACTCCTACTGAGACCGATGCTGAGACCTCCGCCGAGACCTCCATCGACGCCGAGACCTCCTCTGCTGAGACTACTGCCGAGGAGACCTCCGGCTCTGAGACCACTGGTGCCGAGACCACCGGCGCTGAAACTACCGGTGCTGAGACCACTGGTACTGAGGAGACTTCCGGTGCTGAGGAGACCTCCGCTTCCGAGACCGAGGGCGAGACCTCTACCGCCGCTCCCACCAGCCCCGAGCCCACTGAGCTGACCACCAGCACCTTCTATGCCACCGAGACCTACACCAT
>JALLKD010000080.1:0-12016 GCA_023509735.1 Fusarium liriodendri
GTTCTACAGTGGACGAGATTAGACTTCTCAGGGGGCTTTCCCGCTGAGCCGTCCTGCTGGAAACGGGGAGAGCCTATCGCGGCGTTGAGATTGGTGATGAGCCATGAGCCAGATGATGCTGGACAAAGTTCCAGATTGTTTAGGGGGCTCATGCGCGCATTCTTTCAAGACTTTTATTTCAATATATGCCATGTGCTATTCCTCTCAACATCTGATTGCGTGCTGCGCTACTCTTGAGCTATCATGAGTCGGCTTCTGAAAGGTGCCAAGCTGGTCCCACGATAACGATGACGCCTTTGGTCATGTGCCCCCTACACCACCACGCGCGCTCAGCACCCGTCTCACCACACCACCACCACCAGCTGAGATGGTTGAGATAACCAGATGAGGCGCGGTAGTCACAGAGGACGGCACGTGAGTTGGCGCCTTCTTCTCAGCTCTGTTGCTTCGCCTGCCTTGCCTGCCTTGCCTACGTACAGTGCACAAGTTCCATAGAAGCTGTCGGGTTCCTGACTTATTTCGCCCCAGCACCAAAGAGAGCCTCGTGGACATTATATCCGTATTCCAACTCCCCGTGCCAGTAGTTGGGCGTATCTGCCTTGGAAAACTGCCATGCCTGATCAAGTGCCTGCACCACCTCGTCGGGGAGAGGCCCCTTCTCCAGGTTGTCGAGGTTGTTCTCCAGCTGAGCCACGTTGGAGATGCCAATGATGATTCCATCGTTGCCGTTGGTGATGCGAAGCTGGGAGTGGTGAACCATCCACCTCAGTGCCGTCTCGATCATGGTCAAGCCGTGCTTCTCCACAGCCTGCTCAATAACACTCAACGCCTTGAAAGTGCTCTCTCTAAAGTAGCGATCGCGATACCTCTTGCCAATCCCAGAGTTGTCTGAGAAGCGGCCGCTGTCAGGCGCAATGTCCCGTGACTTGATCTTGCCAG
Organism: Fusarium liriodendri; assembly: GCA_023509735.1. NCBI lineage: Eukaryota > Fungi > Ascomycota > Sordariomycetes > Hypocreales > Nectriaceae > Fusarium > Fusarium liriodendri. Next base: position 940 of record JALLKD010000080.1, read on the forward strand.
AAAGTAGGCCGCCAGCGATGGGGTTGTACACGACAATGTCGAGTCCGTAACGCTTGCATGCGACAAAGAGTTCCGACTCGATGGAACGGGTGACGCAGTTGTACATGCCCTGGTACACCGTGGGCCGCACCCATCCGTTGTACTTGCAGGTCATGACAACCTCTGCCACTTCGTGCGCCGCAAAGTTGCTGATGCCGAATCGAACAAACTTGCCTGCCTTGTGGAGCTTATCGATGACCTCCAGCGTCTCTGCAAAGGGTATACCACGATCAGGACGATGGAGGTAGAGCAGCTGATAGTCGTATTAGACAACGGCAACTAACAAAGAGATGGAAGACTTACATCGATGCAGTCGGTTCCGAGCTCCTTCAGACTGGTCTCAACCGACTCGATGACCTTCTCGGCCGCATTGTCGCCAGGGTCACTGGGATACTTCACCTTGGTGGCCAGAGTGAAACCCCTCTCCTGCCAACCAACCTGGCGAGTCCAGGCCTCTTGCTTACCACCGACATAGACGCGCGCTGTGTCGATTTCGCTGTATCCTCGACCCTGAAAAACATCGAGGGCCTTGGTAAATGTTTCCGAGTCACAGATACGTGCATCGAGCTCCTCACTACCAGGGGGTCCAAAGGTCATTAGACCCAGGATGACGCGATGCTTCGGGTTCTGAGCGACAAGAGGCATGATGACGGAAGCTAGTAGAGAATCTTTTGATGAAAACTCTTACAATACTGAAAATGGGGGCTTCTGCGGCTTTTATACCCAACAAGAAAGTGATATCGGAGATGTGAAGCTAAACTCCAGCTCTCATCATCGTGCTCTCATGCGTCTTGCTCACTCCGGCACCTTTCCGTCCTCACCACGGCCCCACTTGCAACTGCGAGACCGGGCGGGGTATCCGCTCGGTGATGACGGATGGGCTGCCGAAGCGGATATCAACGTGAGTATCATTGATGATTTGTAAGAGCTGCCAGTGATAATTGGTCCGGCTTATGCTGAAGAGTGAGTCTGGTTTGGAGCTTTGGTTTCTATGCCGATGGCCTATGACGTAGTTGTAGATAAATAAGTGCTGGGGTTTAAAGCCTGATGGAATAAAGAAGCGGGCAATCAGTTAACCACGGCGGCAAGAAGTCACCTTTCGAAAGCTGGACTACTCTCAGCAATGTTTAACAATTGGAATGAGAAACCACTCATAGACAATATCTTCTGTTACACCATGCAGGGTTCACTACTATTTCGCTCCAACTGTTGTGCCTCCCTGTGAGCATTAATAGGTCACCAACCATGCCATCCCAAACATATCGCGTAAAGAGCATGCATTTTATAACTTTCTGCCCCAATGACTTATTCTCCAAATACCATGGAAACATACAAACAGGCCAACCTCGAGGTGGGTATCAAGGAGGGGAGCTCATCGCGGGTCGAACAAACGGTTAAACCCCGGCCAAGGCTTCTAAACTACAAACCTCCAAATTGAGAGCGCTGCGATTGGATTTTGAGATCCCGAATTGCCGTGTCGAGCTTCCCGTTGCCATCTTTTGCGCAATATCCGCCTCAAATATGCTTTTGTAAGGAGCAAATCGATCGTCTACAATGTTGACCGCCCAGCTGATCCCGTCAGTTCCGCCATCTCATAGACAAATCCATCATGAGGGCACAATTGGCCCGCCATGCTCGACGGGTCCTTGTCCAGCACGCCCGATGCCCGTCCTTCGCACTCTACTCTACTCCCCTACGCCGAACTCTACCTCCCAGATCGATAAATAATGGGCACTCGCGCCGATACATATTCGAAGGCCTATTTTCAAAGGCGCCCCGAGAGGTGCGGCAGCCCGAATTCGAGCCGGGATGGATGAAGATTATGGTCTGGCGGAGTCGCATGCTCGACAATCTGCGTCCCCCGCCGACAGAGGAATTGGTTCAAGCTTGGAGGTCATTCTTTGATGGGAAAATGTCTAGTCGGAGGCCATTGAATGGTACCCAGGCTATGCAGTGCCGCCGACTTCTCAACTACCTTGTGGAACAGCGCGAAGGATCCCCCGAGTCGAAACAGAACCTGGAACGATCCGACATAGTCAAAGCTCTCGATGCCCTTTCCCAATTGAGGCCTCGTGAGAAGACCCAGGACCACCTCGAGTTTGCCAGATTCATATGGTCCACCCTCTGCTCAAGCAATCTAGACAAAGAACAGTGGGCACCCACTGGAGCCAAGTGGCCGCAGTACCTCAGTATATTATGTGCCTTTGGAGGCTCCGAGGAAGCTCTGGACTTGCTTCGCGCTCACTGGAAGGAAGTTGTCAAGCGCAGCGATTCATTCAAGCGGACTCCTTTCTTGTCCGTGGCTCAGGCCTTGGCATCTGACGGACATGAAGAGAAGCTGCTGGAACTGGCTCAGTACGCCGAGGAGAACGGTATTCCATACGGCAAGCGTCTCCAAGCTATTATGGTATCATTTTTCATCCAAAGAAACCGACCTGCCGAGGTCAAGACGTGGTTCGAGAAGAAAATCTCCGGCCAGCAACGCTCCTTTGAGATTTACCCCCAGTTGGCTCATTTTGCTGCCCGCCACGACCTGAAGGATTGGGCGGTACCCTTTTTCCTTGAACTAGGAACAGGATTGAGTGGCCAGAAAACTGAAAAGAAATATTGGGATGCCTTATTCCAGGGAATTCTGATCCTTGGAAAGGGCCTCAAGGAAGTGGAGGTCATGATGTCCAACATGGAAAAGATCTCCAACGGAATTCTCAAGGCTGATACGAGCACCATCAACGGCCTTCTTCGTGCTGCCATCGAGATGGGGGATTCGGCGTTGGTGGACGAAATACTGCCACTTGCCGAGGGCGAGGGGCGTAAGCTGAATGGTGAATCCCACTTGATCCTGATGAAGATGCACCTCCTATCAGGTTACCTGCCCGGAGTCCAGGCTGCGTACAAGAAGGTGGCGCACTTTGAGCCATGGCATACTGAGCCTGATCTTTGGTGGGAGTTTAGCCAACTGTTCAACGAGTACCTCATTGCCCTCTGCGCCCAGAAGACGCCGGATTACAAGCTCATTTCCGAGATGCTTGAGTCTTCAGAGGAAATCCAAGTGCTTCTGGACCCAGAGACGGTTGCTACTCTCTGCATCCGTTTCTTGGAGAACGAGCAGCACTTTGAAGTGATGGATGTTCTATCCGTTCACGCGTTTCACTACAGCGCCGCAGAGCGAGCAGTGATTCAAGATGCCCTTGTAGACTTTTGTATCGACGAACCCAGTACTACGAGGGCTTGGGCCGGTTATCAACTTCTGCGGCAGTTCTTCCAGGATCTCAGCTTCGAACACCGTGTGAAGCTGATGGAAGTGTTTTTCGAGCGCAAACGCCCAGATATGGCAACCCATGTCTTTGGCCACATGCGACAACACAGAAATAACGACTATCATCCCAAGCGCGAAACGTACATTTCCTGCTTCGAGGGCTTGTCACAAAGCCCAGACGAAGAGGCTTTGGAGATGGTTCACAACATGCTCAAGATGGATATGACGGTAGAGCCAGACACGAAGCTGTACACATCACTCATCCTCGCTTACGCAGCCAGCGACAAGCCTCTTCAGGCAATCGATTTCTGGGAGTTGATAGCGTCGTCGCCTGAGGGTCCAACATATACCAGTCTGGAAGCAATCTTCTGGGCTCTTGAGCGCAGCCCAAGAGGATCCAAGAAGGCACATTCAATCTGGAAACAGCTAGAAACACTTGATGTGGAAATCCCGCCCCAAGTTTACAACGCTTACTTGGGAGCTATGGCCGGCAGTGGAGAGTTGCAGAAGGTGGAGGGAATGATTACAGAGATGCGCTCAAGGACGTCGAGCGAGCCAGATGACATGACGTGAGTTTGACCCCGACTACTGCTGAAGACTTGGCATGGCTGACACACAGCAGACTAGGCATAGCTTTCAATGCTTTGCCAGGACAGGCGATGCAGGAGGCCTTTAAACAATGGGCCAAGGCGCAGTATCCAGACGCTTGGGAAGTCCTGGAGAAGAGACGCAAGTGGTTGAACAGGGATTCGCTATGCCAGTTCAAGCTCAAAAGAGTGTTGAAAGCTTGAAATGTATCAAAAGGGAAATGATCAAAAAGGAGGGGGGGGTATGCTCCAAAAGTTGGTTTTTGATGTAGACAACTGTATCAATATGTTACATAGAGGTCGTGGCTGTTATACATATGACCAAAAAAAAATAATGACCATGACATGATCTCATACAAATCCGACTTTAAACTTGACTCTTAGTGTCGACCAAAGAATTGATCCCGTAGCATCTCGGGGTGGGCGTGGATCGTGGGATAGATTCCCATGCCCTGCACCCGGCGGACCATCTTGGCCACCTTGCGTTGGTTGACGGGTCGGAGACGGGTGAGCTGGGAGTGGTTGATCATTCCCGAGGGAGAGGTGAAGTGCTCGATGAGGGAGAAGTTCTATATACGTTAGTTGAGGCTCAATTGAGGTGTAAGATAGATAGCTCACCTTGTACATGTCAAGAGGGCTGATGCCGAGAGCATCAACAACATCCACGTTCCGCACCGACCTCTTCCTCCACTTTTGCATCTCGACGGGGCTCAGATCGTGAGGCGAGTAGACATCACCGGCCTCCCAGCGACGAGGCATCTGCTTGAGGAAGTCGCTCGACATCTTTTGGTTGCGGAGAAACTCCATCTGGGCCGTCTTCTCGCGTACAAAGCTCGCGTCCCTAGCCTTGTATCTCTCCATCATTCGGGCGGCAGCATCGCCGGGCTGCACTCTTGGGGATCGGTCGGCGCCCCGTCTGTTGCTGTTGAGGTTGGCGAGACGGCTGGAGTGGGTGCCACCTGCGGAAGGCTCGCGGGGAGGAAGAGCGGCAGATGCAGTGCAGGAGAATGGCCGGACAAAAGCCCGCACAGCCTCGGTGGCCGTCGTCGTCGGTAGTCGAGGAGGCATCGTGTGTTGGTCAATTGGCGGGGTTCCCAACGGCTGAGTGTGGGCTTTTGGTGATGCTCCGTCGTTGGAGTTTTGGGAGGTTTTTTGAGATGCCCCGGAACATGCCGCCCCCGTCCCACCCCGGAGGAATTCCGCAGAGAGGAAACGGCCCCACTCAGATTTTTGATGGTTTTCAAAACTCCAACCTTGAAACTTTGAGATCCATCACCAATTACTCGACCGACGACGACGGCTAGAAATCGATCGAGGGAATATTTATTGGACTTTTGATACTTTCGCGACACTCGAAATACCTTCATCATGGTTCGAAAACTCAAGCATCACGAGCAAAAGCTCCTGCGCAAGACAGACTTTATCACATACAAGTCGGACAATGGACATCGCGACAAGGCTGTCATTCGACGATACATGATCCAGAAGCCTGAGGACTACCACAAGTACAACCGTCTCTGCGGAGTATGTCTTCCAAGACCCTCATCTCTCCCTACAGACCAATGTCATACTAACTCTACACCCCCAGTCTCTTCGACAACTCGCCCACCGCCTCTCCCTCCTCCCCCCCGAGAACGCCACCCGCCGAAAGCACGAAGAGCTCCTCCTCAACAAGCTCTACGACATGGGAATCCTCTCCTCATCATCCAAACTATCCGCAGTGGAGAAGAACGTGACGGTCAGCGCTTTCGCCCGCCGCAGACTCCCCGTGCTCATGACGCGGCTGCGCATGGCGGAGAATGTGCAGGCGGCTACAAAGATGATTGAGCAGGGACATGTCCGCGTGGGGACAGAGACGGTCACGGATCCGGCGTATCTGGTTACGAGGGGTATGGAGGACTTTGTTACGTGGACTGTTGGCAGCAAGATTAAGCGCAACATTATGAAGTATCGGGATCAGCTCGACGACTTTGAGCTGCTGTAGGGGATGTTACAGAGAAATTGGCTTTGAGGAGTTTGGCGTATGGGTTTTCTTGCAAGAGCGGATTCTTGGTTTCATGGCATAAAAGGGTGGATGCTGGAATGGAAGATCTGATCTGTCGACGTCAGGGGGGAATTTGTGTCTGTGGAGTTGCTGGTTCGCAGAGGGCGAGACAATAGAAGTCGGGGGAGAAGATGCAATGGTAAACAGCTGCACCTAAGAACGTGGGAAATAGATAGGGTCGGTCATCAAGGTCAGAACTGACTGTTGTTGTCGTCTACATTGCTATCCACACCAACAAATATTCAACCACAACATTAGCAACTCGGCCCTCAAGTCTCCAGCAAGCAGTAATATGAGCAGCTTACGGTGCTTCAACTCGAACTTCATCAGTTATCGAGAGCGGTCAAGTATGCCCAAGGTTACACTTTACTCGTCACCATAACCAAGACCCTCTCCATCAAGAAATCTCCAAAGCACCATGATACAAATAGTACTACTCATGAACCATGCAACATGAACGGAATAGCTTCATCCTCCTAAATAAGACAATCAACTCGGCGAATTGCGTCAGGTTCAGCTACTACACCCCTCCATCGGCCCCGCTCGGCTCCGTATGCCGGGCCGGAAAAGTTACAAATGTCCCCGAGCACCCCAAGTATAAGCCCTATTCCTTTCTCATACACAGCGCTCTTGTTCTTTTATATTAACCAAAAGACATACTCATTGAAGATTCGATACATCGTGGACTAGCTAACCGCCCACCATGGCTATACTCTCTACCCTTAGGGAGCTCTTCCACCATCTCATCGACCCTTATCTCTTCATGAGCATATCCTTTCGCTTCCTCCCCGGTACCATCCTCGATCTCCTCCGCGCGGGCGACTTCCGCACCCTGTTCTCCCCCTCAGCCTTCAAGGAAGCCTGGTTTGGCAATACCTGGGCCTTTGTCGGACCCCAGGTAAAGGTCAATGCCGAGAAGCGCGTCATCCCCTTGCTCGAGGGCCGCGTGCACGACGGCGAGGTCGTGGAGGATGTCGTTAACCCGCCCATCAACGGCCTTGTACTTGAGATTGGTGCGGGGAGCGGTATGTGGGCGGATGTTTTTGCCAAGGTTGGTGGGGGTGTTGGTGATCATGATGAGCAGCTCAGGCATCGAAAGGGTGGGAATGGATTAACCCGTGTATACGGCATCGAACCCAATCCTCAGTCAGCCGCGGCTTTGAGACGGCGTGTCAAGGAGGTCGGGCTCGAGGGTGTTTATGAGGTTGTCCCCGTGGGCATCGAGTCTATTAATGATCCCGCTGCTTGGGACGGACGGATTGAGCCTGGAACCGTCGACTGCATTGTCACTATTTTATGTCTTTGCAGTATCCCTGAGCCTGAGAAGAACATCAAGCTGTTGTATGAGAGTCTCAAGAAGGGCGGTCGATGGTATGCCTATGAGCATGTCCAAGTTGAACAAGGGGGTTTCCCACTCCGCGCTTATCAATGTAAGTTGGAGATCTTCCCCTTCAAGAGAGTCGATGCTGATATAAGTAGGGTTCACAAATCTCTTCTGGTCGCAAGTCATGGGTTCATGTCGCATGTGCCGAGCCACGGGCAAGACATTAAGAGAGGCTGGGCCGTGGGAAAAGATCGATCTGGCGCCACCAGTGGATGAGGAAAGATTCGCATTGCTTCCTCATGTTCTTGGAACATTGACCAAGTAGACGATTGGCGTACAGAGTAAATAGAGAGTAATGTCCGTATATAACAACAATGACCACAATGCATATGGAAGAACAAGACATCATGAATTATTCTGGGTATCAATATCCAAACTCCAACGCCAATCAAAGCTCATCATCGTCGTCGTCATCTGAAAGAAAGATCGAGGTCCTCTTACTAGAGCCGTCCATCTTGATCTTGACTTCTTCCGAATCCTTGGTGTCCAGAGGTTCTGTCTTTAGAGCCTCGGCCTTGACCACCACCTTCTCCTTGGTCTCATCAGTCTTGAGATCCTCGACTTTGACAACAGATTTTGTCTCCAAGTGTTCATCCTTCACCTCCTCTTTAACCCCTTCCTTAACATCAATGTCATCTTTGACGTCAATATCAACTTTGGTCTCCATCTTCACATCCTCTTCCTTGACGAGACCCTCACGGATCAGCCTGGCCTCTCTCCTCTTGTAAAACGTGTCCAAGCAGTTCCTCCTCGCTTCCTGAGTCCAGTTCTCCACCACCAGCGCAAATTCAGTAGCATTCGCGAATCCAAATTCTCTTGCCATCTCGCAGAAATGTCGTAGCATCACCTCATTCGGGGGGTTGTAGACGCTGTGCAGACCATCACCACAGTCTTCACCACTCTCTGCAAATAGAGCATTCTGGCCATCGACATCACCCTCTGCATATGAAGTCATGGCGGCCCGGCGTGAGAGCTGTTCCTCCACTTTGGACGATCCAATAACTTCCGAGTTGTCGTGAGTGTATTCAACACCGGCCGAAGTGAGGATGGCTTGGATAGCGTCACTTTTGGGCACCTTGGCCTTCTTCGACTCGAGCATTTTCTCCTGGTTCTCAGATGTGAGCAATGCAGCCAGCTGACTCATGCCACCATCTTCAGCATCTGTATCCTCGTTCTTGACCATACCCAGTGTCTCCCCGTCCTTGGCCGCTTTTTCCATGTCGACGTCCACAAGGTTCACACCAGCCTTGGCTTCGGCAATGTTGGTCTTGTTCACAATATCTTGAAGCAGTCCGCTGTCGTTGTGATATCTAAAGATGTTGCCCAGTCCAAAGATTTCACCCTTTCTCTCAGTATCCTGCTGGACACCTTTGAAGTAGCGACGCTCCGACGATGCAGTATAGCCGATGTTGGCTTGCTGCTGCTTGTAAATTTGTCGTGCGTACACAATCTCCTCTACTGTTCCCAGTGAAATGAGTCGAAACACTTCAACGTCACGGGTCTGGCCGATACGGTAGGCTCGATCCTGAGCTTGAAGATCGTAAGAAGGATTCCAGTGAGGATCGACGATCACAACCTTGTTCGCAGAAGTGATGTTGAGCCCCACGCCACCAGCCTTGGTTGAGATGAGGAAAACAAACTGCGTCGGGTCTGAGTTGAATGTGTCGACAACCTCCTGACGCTGTTCGTAGCTCAGAGACCCATCCAGGTAGCTAACAGTGTAGCTCGTGTTGGTAAACAGGTGCTGCAAGATGCGAAGAAGCCGCACGCTGTGGGAAAATACAAGGACCTTGTCTCCATTGCTGTGCCAAAACTTGAGCAACTTCTTCAGAACTTTCCACTTTCCACAAAACTCGGGGTTAACTAGATTCTTAATCCGGTCCCGATTATCGTAAAGGTGTTTCCATGTATCCGGCATACAAGTCCGAAGAGTGTTCAGCTCTGAGGTGTGTTTGGTGTCCACGTCGGTCGTCTGTGGAACCAGCAGAGTAAGGTGGTTTGCCAACTTTTGCAGCACAATCATGCTGGGAAAGACAATGCTTTGCCATCTTGCGCCGCTGGGTAGAAAGCGATTACAGCACCATCCTTTCTTGCTCTTCCCGCAGCAGGGTTCAGAGAGACTTCGCAGAATATCGATTTCTGCGCTATCCAAAAACTTCTCGTATGCATCTCGCTGAAGGTCTGTGAGGGGACAGAAAACGACTCGGTCTGTCTTCTTGGGTAGTTGATGCGCAATGAGCGTCTTCATTCTCCGTAAGAAATACCGTGGTAGTAGATTGTGTGCCAGTTTGTCGGCCGTCTGCCTTGCGAGACTGAGCTGAGCCACGGTTGCATCGTGAGATTGTCCAACAGTCAGGGGTTTGGTGACGGCTTGCGTCCACTCGGCGATTGTTCCAAAATGGCCAGGATTCGTCCAATCTAGTAATGTCCAAAGCTCTTCGTACCTGTTCTGGATTGCGGTGCCAGTAAGTCCAATACGGCAGAGCGCATTAATCTCGTTGAGTGCTTTGGTGGTTTCTGAATATCTGTCTTTCAGCCGGTGACATTCATCAGCAATCACGGCGTCCCATTGAACCATGTTGATGGAGCTCCTGCTATTTTTGTAAGTGTCGTATGTGGTGATGACGATCTCCAGACGTCCAGCCCGGGCAGCACTGAGAACGTCTTCCTTGTGAATTCCATGGAAGAGATCAATATGCCACCAACCCCAGCGGTTCAACTCGTTTTTCCAGTTCATGATGAGGGATCCGGGACACACAACCAAGATCCTGGGATACCAGCGGTCATTGTACTGCCGTATTTGCCGCATTCGCTTGGCGTCACGCTCATCACCAGTCTTGCCAAACGCAGCTGTCAAGAAAGCGGCCACCTGTACTGTCTTGCCAAGGCCCATGTCGTCGCCCAGAATGCCACCCTCCTGATACACAAACTTTCGGTGGAGGAAAGATACGCCAGCAATCTGATAGTCTCGGAGGTACTGTGCGATTGATGCTGGAATGAGGCCTGCCGATTGGGGCAGCTCGATATCCTTGTATGGTCGAGAGGGTTTGATTCCGCTACTCTCTTCGAACTTGGGCCGTTCTTCCAACTCTCTCAATCTCCTAGTTTCTTCAAAGTGTATCCCTGTGTAGTCCGGGGGAACCATGAGAGCGGCATCGTGGTGACGTTTCTTGTTGGCGTCAAACTTCCGTCTTCGCTCAATCAGATATTCAGGCAATCCTGCGAGCTCAAAATCTTCCTCGGGGACATGGTCGTCTCCATGCACATCATCACCTCTCTTCTTCCCCTTAGACTTTCGTTTAGCCCTTCGTTTCTTCGGTTTCACGGGCAAGTCATCATCGTCGTCAGTCCACTGGACCTTTTCCTCAATCTCGACAGGCTGTTTTCTTTTCTGGGCCGCCTTGGGGAGGGGAGATGCATTATCTCCAGACTCGGAAGCTGTATCTCCATCGTCGAGAATTTCAATTACCTCTACCTTGCCTGGGGGCATATTTGGAGCATGAGGTTGGTGCAGTGACCGTGATGAGTGTGAATTCATGCTCACGTGTGGCGACGCGTTAGGCTTGAGCGAAAGCACGTGACCCGATTTACAAGTCTTTACGCACGCATCAGAATCACACCAGAGGTCATCTCCTTGCTTGCGCGGGGACTGCAATCGCGTACTTAGCTAAGATCTAGACCAATTATGATTAGACTCTTCTTAAGCTCACTAAAATATAGATAAAGAATTAATAAATTATCATATGAATTCTATAGATGCTTAGATA
>JALLKD010000081.1:0-37283 GCA_023509735.1 Fusarium liriodendri
TCCGGTATGGTGTAGTGGCTAACATTTCGCGCTCTCATAACCTGAGGGAAAAGTACCGCGGAGCCCAGGGTTCGATTCCCTGTACCGGAGTTTCTTTTTGCCTTTTTCGGCAAATTATGATGTTCACTCACTACCCTCCTTATTGACAGTGGGAGAACAGAACCTTTGTGTGTACGAGATAGAAAATGGTTGGGATTACACATTACTACATTCAATCTCTTTTTGTCTCATTGCCTTTTCCACTTACGGTCAGGACCATCTCAACAACTGACTCCATCCAGGCCGATCCTGCCTGCCTCGCCGAAAAGCATGGTGGATCCTAAGCCTTATGGTGAACAACTGTAAACATGAATCAAGTTCTTTCGCGTCATCACCTTCGTTACTCTCTCTCTTCTCCCGCCTCCAGGTCATTCATTCGGACTGCAAAATGGGAGGCTCCAAACGAACACTGGCCGACAGACTCGACGCCGATGATATCGACGATATCCCTCTCCTTCGCATCCGCCGTCCCCGTATCGAACCCGCTGTATATCCTCCTTCGACCGAGCCCTTGAGTCCGTCCCCTCTATTGCCGCCGCAATTATCGCGTCACAGACTTGCGACAACATCCCTCTAACTTCGCGACAGGCCAAGATGAGATCACCGCCCGCGTCAATGAGTTCAACGAACTTCGCCTTAACGGCCTCCCTCTCAATCTCATGACATCTGAGTTCAAGCGCTACATCTTCTGGCATTCCAACCACCGCCTGGAACGCGCGAAGCGCCATGGCGCCACCCTCGCCGACATCTCCATCGGCCAAGAATGTCTCCCAACATGGCCTACCCATACTTGGGATCCGCGCGAAGAGTCTCTTCACCAAAACATCCAGTCCCGCCTCTTGACTCAAGAAGCCTCTGGTCATGCCAGCATTCTCGTACGGCAAGACATCATTTGGAAGTCGAACAGGAAGCTCGATGAAGCAAGAGCCTTGGGTCACCAACTGGAGGACATTCGCATCGGCGAGGGTCTGCTGCCTGTCTAGGGGACCGCAGCACACCATGTCTCAATGACATTGTACTCTAATAATGACGATGAACGAACAAGCAGCCAGGAGTCGGAAGAGATCAGGGAGGATCGCTCCTTTTTCGGCAGCCCCGACGCCTCAGATGCCATCGCCCAAAGCGGATCTTCCGTCACTACGAATGCGCTCCCATCTGATCCGCCGGGATCTGATCCGTTAGGTCCTGATACTGGTTCCGGCACCGATACTGACGTGGACACGGATTCCAGCGACTCGGACGGTTTCGATGATCAAGTCTCTGTTGACAATTCTCTCTCAGACGAACCTTACTACTCGGAGTATGACGAAGAGCTCAATGTTCTCCACGGTGCCCAAATCGCTGGCCTCTCTTCCTTTCATTCTCGCATCGATCTCGAGGTTTTTCTAGCTGAGGATGAAGATGAGGTTGAGGACTTGCCAGAGATGCAGATGGTCGTCGACAGAGATTCTTTTGAGCACCATTTCGAGACTGCTGGTGCTGTCGATGTGGAGCTTCATGGGGCTCGTCTTCGCTGCACTGGGGAGCTGTTTGATCGCGATGAGGTCGCGAACTCATCTTCATCTGAGGACGAGGACGAAGACATGGATCCATTGATCTATGAATAAGGGGTTAGGCATGATGGGTGGAGAGAGGCTACAAAGATTGCTTAGAAATGAGGACGGCGTACTGGATCGTGGGCCAAGACCTTCACTTGCCTTTCAGAATTGTGTGTAACGATAGCCATTAGCCAGGGTCTTGTCGCATTTGGTTTCCCTTTTTATTAATTCTCAATACTAATGCTTTGGAAATACTGATACAGTTTCTCCAACATCTCCTCGCGGGCTTTTCTCGGGCCTTGGAGGTTGTCACAGAGGCCGAGGTGACGTTTGTTAACACAAACTCTCAAGCTCACTCTGACGCCATCATATCTAGAAACTGGTTTATGCGACCCTACCACTGACTGAGACCTGAAGAAGGTGATGGATGTCGCATGAGGTCTACATGACGTTTTCTGTGGTAATCCATGAGTTTCCCGAAGATGAGAGGCCCTGTTTCTAGACAACAGGAGGCTGACAACCTCGTATAACTGAAATATGCAAAGTCGAATTCATCACCAGAGCAATAGATGCAGAGCCAAGGAATTGTATGCTTCAAGATATTCATTATGAAAAGCTGACACATGCCGTGTATTAAAGCGCCAGCCCACCATTATAACCATAACCCAAAAACCAAACCCATGCAATGCAATCCTATGTCATAACATCAAGGTCCAACTTATCAAGCGATATACCGTTGACATCGGCCACGATGCCAGACACCGTCTCAGGCATCGCCCACAACACTTTGTACAAAGGACAATCCAACCCAGCACTACATCGATGTTCCCGATCCTCGCTTACCCTCTTGATCCGATCTTCCAGAGTTGATACTGTATGGATCTTGAAGGGTTGTACAGATGGCCAGAGTTTGTGTGTTTCCAGACAACGAAAGTATGCGGCGATGCGAGTTTCGGTCGTGCATAGTGAATCGATAACATCACTTGAACATCTTCGACAACGGTCATCTCTCACGTCACGAGATGGTAGTCGCCCGCATTTCATGCAGAGCTTTTGTTCGGTGGTGTAGCTCTTTTCGTAGCTTCCTAATGTGCGCTCGTTCCACTGAATTGCGAGATGGATTTGATCCAACACTCTCGAAATCTCACCAGCCAGGGCATCTGTACGTTTGTTAGTTTCATACGCATACCTTCAACATGGGTGAGAACAAACCTTTGATTTCAAACGGCAAGATGGCAGTCATCTCGTGCTTAGACCACTCCGAGTCAAAATCCAAATTCAGATGCGGCACAGCTCCTTTTGATACACTCGAGATGGATTCAATCGATCGGAAAAAGTACGCAGCCGTGAGAAGCAGTCCAATGTCCTTGGGATCAGACACGTTTTCGATTCCAGACAGCCAGGTAGAAATCCAAGGTCGCAGGGCAACGTTGCAGCTGTACTTGTCGCTTTGTCTCGCCACCGCAGCCAACAAAGCAGGCTTGAGACTAGAAAATTTCTCGCTATACTTGAAGTGAAGAATAGAGAGGATAATCTCCATAGCCTCAGGGTCGTCTTCTTGGAGTGTAATCTCAGGACACTCTCCCTGTCGAACAGCGGCGCCTTCTTTAAAGTTGGATCCAAAGAGTGATTCAAAGTACGGTGAGGCAACGCGTAGGATTGTGGTTGAGACGAGACATTTCATGGACGGTTTTGTGCGATGGTGGACCACGAGGATGGCATCGCCGTTTGGATATAGTTGTAGCATTGTGGTGGGTTCGTGGGTTTCTTTGCTGTGTAGACTTGGTATCTCGACAAACTGACCATCCATTGCCGCAAAAAGGTTTCAATAAATAATCACGGAGAAGAGTCAGTAACAAAGAAAATCCCCACAAGGAAACAACACCAGCACACCCTTATGTAGCCCCAGAACCTCGGCTTACTTCTGTCTCCATCCCACACTCCTGGGTCCGTGATGGGTGTGGTCCAAGACGGTAATTCGCGGCGAGAATTTTCACAACAAAGAGTCATGTTTCTAAAGGAGCGGTCAACTGACGTCCCCCATGACTCGGCCGTTCGGGAAACGGGCGCAGGGTCATTACCCTCAACTGTCACGTCTGTGTCGTGTGTGGCTCCAGACGAGGCGTGAAGGTTTCCGACTAAAGTGGAGGCTCTGCAGCTGAGTGGCAGGGCGGACCAAAGGGTCCAGTTTGTTCTGTTTTATTTTTAATGACTCGCCCTTTCTTCAATGCGAAAGGTTATTTTGAAACGTTGGTTCCGGTTCGTCGGGATGTGGTCTATCACGCGGACTGGAGGTGACGGCAATATGGGGTTATAGTGTGAGTCTGAGCGGTCTGTTGCGAATATTTTCGGAAATTTTATGCGCTAACTAGTTTGATCAGATAATCAATCTTGATATCAGATATCGCAGAGCCTCTCCTATATCGGCCATCGTTCAACTCCAAGACGTTGTCCGGTGTCTATTGCCGTCAATGATGCGATGAACTAGTGGGAAAACCAAGGCGACTCTTCGGATATCTCAGTCTCCCTTATCCTCATTGTAGATCTATGTCCAAATCTATCTATTGTGATAGTGAAGCGATGACGTGATGGCACCAATACTACGCACCCTGGAAGAGACCCACGGTCTTCATCTCTATCAGGATATAGAAAGAGCCCAATGTGTAACAAAACCCCTGCTTATTTTGGAGATGCACATCGGGCCGAGACAAAAACTCCACTGGAAGCGCTGATGCAATTTCTATGTTGAAGATGCGAGAATGGGGGTTGATAAGAATCCCATGCTCGTGGGCGAGGGTGATGACTTTGATATAAAATGGGATACTTCTTTGCGCATACTTTGACCAGAGGCTGAAGAATATTATCGATAGTATCCTCTTGTCTTTTATAGGTACGCCAAGCATTCAAAATGGCCGAGCCACAGCCTGTTGGCCTTTACCAAAAGGCACACAACGTTTTTCGTGGCACCTACGTCCAAGCCGTGTTACTGGGTCTCATCAGTTTTACTCAACCCGGCATATGGAATGCCATGAACAGTGAGATACCATCGCCACCCAATATTAGATATATGCTAACTTCCTTTCAGGTCTTGGAGCTGGTGGGCAAGCTGAACCATATGTCGTCAACGCAGCCAATGTCATAACATTTGTGTAAGTCACCAATTCCACAGCCCCAAATGCAAGGCCCGTGAGTTTATCTGACAAGTTGATACATAGCGTCATGTTCGTTTTGTCCCCTCTGGCTAGTATCGTTGGCAACATCATCGGCCTTCGCTGGCTCGTCGTGTTTGGCACCATTGGCTACGTGCCCTACTCAGCTGCCCTCTACGTCAACTCCACGAATGGAACGCAGTGGTTTCTCATCTTTGGAGCTGTGACATGCGGTCTCTCGGTAATTATATCTGTTGTCGAAAATCCTCATTTGCTTTATCTGACCAAGTATAGGCTACCGCACTGTGGACCGGCGAAGCAGCCATGGCGGTCGGATACCCTGAGATTCGAAGACGGGGCATCTGCAGTGAGTCTCAATACTACTCAATCCTTTCAGTCGCTCTAACATTGTTTTTATAGTCGGGATATGGCTTGCACTGGGAAAACTCGGCTCCATCATTGCCTCAGTCATCCAACTCGGCCTCAACAAGGACAGCTCCGCCAAGGGCGCCATCTCCACCAAAACGTACCTCGTCCTCATCGCAATTCAGTGTCTAGGTCTCCCGCTTGCCCTCCTTCTTGCACCATCACACAAACTCGTTCGCTCAGATGGAAAGAAGCCAACATTTGGCTCGACGAACCGTACCTTTAAGGCTCAAGTCCGAGGCTATCTTGCCCAGTTCCGACGTCGTGAGGTTCTACTCTTGATACCAGCTTTCATCACGGCCCAGTGGGGAGTCACGTACCAGGGAAACTACCTTGCTGCCTATTTCACAGTGAGAGCGCGCACACTGGCAGGCTTTCTTGTGGCTATCGTCGGCGCCATCGTCAATGTGCTTGCTGGTTGGTGGCTAGACACGAAGCACCTGAAGAGATCCACCCAGGCCCGGAGCATGTGGTATTTCCTCCTAGCTCTATTCACTCTTGTCTGGATTTGGAATCTTGTGATTCAAACTCGGTGGGCCAAAGAGAGTCCTGGAGATATTGACTGGAGCAGTCGCAATTTCAGGGTGGGCGTTGCGATTTTCATTCTCTACAGGTGAGTGACCGGATTGAAGTCTTCCCTAAACCTGGCCTGGAACTAACAAAAATAGAATCGCATACGAAACTGTTGGCATCTGGCTATACTGGGGTCTCGGAACATTCGACACCGATCTCGATGCCATCACCCTCTCCATGGCAGTCTTACGAGGCGGTGAATCACTTGGCTCAGCGTTGGCGTACGCGGTTGGCTCGGTTCGGAGTGCATCACTCATGACGAATCTTATTGTCGCTACTGTCGTGTTTTACGCTGCTGTGCCGTTCACAACTTGGGCGGCCCACTTGATCAAGGATCGCGATGTAGTGGAGGATGAAATTGGCAGTGAGAACGAGGGAGAAGCTTCCAGCTCACAGGACGATCAGGCTGTTGAACGTGTGACTACAAGGGTGAGTCTCAAGAACTGAGCTTATAGCTGTTGCATCTACGGGGGGGTTACTCTAGTATCGACGGGGTGTTGGCTTTACGGAGGCTAGCTGCAGTGTCTTGGGCGATATTCCCTTTAAGTTGAGACCTTCAGTGCCACTTTATTAAACAAATCGTATATTCCGCAGCTATAATTTCAGAGCCGTCAGTGTTGATGTGAATTAGTAAGATTACTGGCATATATAGAAGCATTGGTGAACGGATGTACGTTGCACCGAAACCGTCAGATCAATAGGCAAATCTCTCAAATCAACAAACACTTCTCGCATCCCATCACCATCAGAAGTCATGTTGAGTAGGCTCGCAACCCAAATCTATAACCCACTGCGCATAGTCTCCGTGCAGACCAGCAGACTTATCTACCAGCACAGAAGGTTCCACGAGCGAAAAGCTGACTTGGTCACCCTCGACACCAACGGATCACTCGAGACACGCAAGCTCGATGTCATCACTGGGGACCCTCACGAAGCCTACATTATAGTTGATCGGAACGTCGGCTTCGCCATGAGATCAGCCATCATTAAGCAGACTGAAGTGTCTCTTGCTACAAACGCAGAGAAGGTTCCCTTGGTGTTTCACCACCACTCGCGGCATTTTGCTCACCGTGAGTGTAACATGCCCGTACATTTATGACCGCAATTGACAGTATTCCAAGATACAGCAACCTACCCACAAATCATCCTTGAGCATGACCTTCCACACCAGAACCCCGAAGCAACAAGCCCTGCAATCCTCTGGCTGTGGGGAGCGACACACTCCATCACCTTGGATGGTACCTCTGATGGTGAGTTTTAACCACTAAGCAAGTAGACGATACTCAATTGCAAATAGCCAAGTTTGAGGAGGCTTGTAGAGAAAGCCACGAAAGACTAGAGGGGGCCGCTGAATTATTGAAGCACAAATGATTGGCAAAGTGCTGAATAGGAGATGTGCAGCGGTACCTAGCATATACCAGGGAAACAATGAGTGATCCAGTCTTGTATACTACATGTCAGGATAACACCCTAGACTGCAAAACACGCCACTTCGCATACTGGACTTTTGAATCCTCATCGGGAGCCCCTCAAGAGTACTGCGTTCGCCCTATGCCGCCTTATTCTTCTTGGCCAAGGCCTGGGCAATAGACCGATAGTAATTCCCCAGATCCTCAGGCGTCCATCGTCTCGTAGCCACAAACACGTGAGCATCGGAAAGCTCCTCGTCAAACTCGGCCTCGCTTTTACCATTTGTCCTCCTCTGCAGCTGGTGCCTATTCATCTTGAGAAACATGTCTGCTGCGTAGAGGGCAGTGCGTTTGTTGCCGTCCTGATATGAATGATCGAGAGCAATCTTTTCCGCAAGAACACCAGCCAGTACAAACAAATCGTTCTGTCCGTAGTGCTCGTGGTTGACTGGTGAGTTGACGGCGGATTCTAGCATGGCTGGCTGCGTTGGTGATGCTTTTGCAATGTGACGCATGTGCAGCCTCTTGACTTGTGCAACAGTGAGGAAACGGCAGGGAGCGGTTGAAGGCATGATACGTAAAGGGGAATGTTCAAGGTTATATGTCTAGTAGATTGGTAGCTCTAGGATAAACGGGTTCCTCATCATATGATTATGAAGGGCGAGGCATTTCAAGGATTGAGCACGGCCAATCGGTTGACACGGAAATACTAGGGTTTAGGCAGCAACTTGACATTGGACGAAAAGCATACTGGATAGTGATTGAAACCCATGTATTGAACGACAAAGAGTATTCGTCATGGGGATTTTATTTTGCATCCGTCACACTGATGTCCGCTTTTTGAGCAGTGTGGTGGTTTATGAGCTTCCTGTTCAGAGTCGCAAGCATATATTTTTATTCCACTAAAACTAATCCGCTCCAAGTGCAGAGTCCCAAAATGATTTCCTACCTTTTATCCTTGAGACAATTCGTAATCAACTCGGTATGATCGTAAAAGAACGCAAGTCTTGACCTACCTACCCGAGAGTTGCCTCTGGGGTTACACGTGACCTTATTGCAATTCCGTGACTCCGCATTGGGCGGGGAAAAAATTGCCCCACCAAGATTTTTGTGAAGCTTCGATTTTTGGAGGGGCAAAGTCAATATCCAGCGTCGAGACGACTTGACACCCCGGCCTGACTCATCGCACGAGCCTCGACAGGACTATACAACTTCTCGATATTCTCTAAAGATCCTCTTCGACCTTACAGACCGACGAAAAGCACAATCTCGGCTCCCAAGCCTTCACCATGGCGACCGCCACCATGACCGTGACTGCGGTCCACACCAAGAAGAAGCCTGACCTGGCACCAGAGAGCGAGCGCTTCCTGCGATGTTGCGCCGACGTCGCCAACGCCCTCATCGAAGATCATGAAGCCTCCAAGGCCGGTCGCACCACTCGCGACATCAACCTCAACTCTCTGCGCAACAAGCTCGCTAAGAAGCACAAGCTCATGAACATTCCGCCCTTGACCGCCATCATCGCCTCTATTCCCGAGCATTACAAGAAGTATATCCTGCCGAAGCTCATCGCGAAGCCTATTCGGACGTCTTCTGGAATTGCCGTTGTTGCTGTCATGTGCAAGCCGCATCGCTGCCCTCATATCGCTTATACCGGCAACATCTGCGTCTACTGCCCTGGTGGACCGGATTCCGATTTCGAGTACAGTACACAGTCATATACTGGATACGAGCCGACTTCCATGCGAGCCATTCGTGCGCGATACGATCCCTTTGAGCAGGCGCGAGGACGAGTCGACCAGCTCAAGTCTCTTGGCCACTCTGTTGACAAGGTCGAATACATCATTATGGGAGGCACCTTTATGTCATTGCCCGAGTCATACCGGAATGAGTTTATTGCGCAGCTTCACAATGCGCTAAGCGGATACCAAACAACCAATGTGGACGAAGCTGTGGAGGCTGGAGAGATGAGCAACATCAAGTGTGTCGGTATTACAATTGAGACACGCCCCGACTATTGTCTACAGCCTCACCTTTCTGATATGCTGCGATACGGCTGCACAAGATTGGAGGTTGGAGTTCAGTCGCTTTACGAAGATGTGGCACGAGACACAAACCGAGGACATACAGTGGCTGCTGTCGCAGAGACATTCTGCCTTGCCAAGGATGCTGGATACAAGGTCGTCAGCCACATGATGCCTGACTTGCCCAACGTGGGCATGGAACGAGACATTGACCAATTCCGAGAGTATTTTGAGAACCCTGCCTTCAGAACGGATGGTCTCAAGATCTACCCGACCCTAGTCATCCGAGGTACAGGCCTTTACGAGCTGTGGCGGACAGGGCGGTACCAGAACTACACACCAAATGGCCTGATCGATCTGGTGGCTAGGATCTTGGCCCTGATCCCACCCTGGACACGCATCTACCGAGTGCAGCGAGATATCCCCATGCCCCTCGTCACATCTGGAGTTGAGAATGGTAACTTGCGTGAGCTGGCGTTGGCTCGGATGAAGGACTTTGGAACGACTTGCCGAGATGTGCGGACGAGAGAGGTTGGCGTCAATGAGATCAAGAACAAGATTCGACCCAATCAGATTGAACTTGTTCGAAGAGACTATGTCGCCAATGGTGGCTGGGAGACCTTCCTTGCCTACGAGGATCCCAAGCAGGATATCCTCGTTGCTCTCCTACGGTTGCGAAAGTGTACCGAAAAGTACACTTACAGGGAAGAGCTCATCGGCCAACCCACCAGTATGGTGAGAGAGCTTCACGTCTACGGCACAGCCGTCCCCGTGCACGCCCGTGACCCCCGCAAGTTCCAGCACCAGGGTTTCGGTACACTGCTGATGGAAGAGGCTGAGAGGATCGCACGAGAGGAGCACGGCAGCGACAAGATTAGCGTCATCTCTGGTGTCGGCGTGCGGAGTTACTACAAGAAGCTTGGATTCTGGCTGGATGGGCCTTATATGAGCAAGTGGTTGGATGGACGGGAGGGTCCTCAGTGATGGGACTTGGACTTGGGATGGGATTTATAAATACCTCGGGGCGGGGAAAAGCATGGGTTTATAGAATAGGCGCAATTGGGGATTGGTATCATGAGACATGGTCAATGAGAGTCATTTACTTGATGTTGTGGTGTTTTCACTGGCTCTTCGCTATGAAGATGGTACACTTTTGCAGCATTTGACATGGGTCTTTCACACTGTTGCCTTAAACTTCTCTTTTCAGTCCTACATGAACATGTGGCTTGCATCTCTTGACTCTCTACTCAGCATCAAGTGACCATTTAGTGAGCGCGTGAGTGCCGAATGACGCCTCAGATCTAAGGATCTCGAACCTCAGATCACCAATCCCGATTGGTCAATCTAGCTTAGTCATGCTCCAACGTCGCCGCGTCCCGGGTTACCTCTCAACGGCCCTCTACCTCTTTTCACCTCTGAATATCTGAACTCCCGGCCGTCATGAAAGCCGCCCAACGCCATGAACATAGGCCGCCGCCATGACGTCCCGGACTCCCGAACCGGCGTCCTCCCCGTCATACCCCCCGAGGCCCTCCCGGACCGCGACCCCCGCAGCAACGCCGCCACAGCCGCCTCGGCAGCCGGTGTGCGTGCCCTGAGCGCCCAGGTCGTCGCTTTCTACTTTCGCGCTCCCGCAAAGGCGTTTTTCCGCACCAGGGTGGACTATCTCGCTTATGCGAGGACTATTCACCAAGCGAGGACGAAGCGGCTCATGAAGGCTGTTATGAGTGATGCTAATGCTTCGCCGCTTACTGTGTTTTTGAAGAGGAGTTGGTTGTTGTTGAGAAGTACCACGCCGGGTGTGTTGACTTCGGCTATTAGTCAACAGGGATGGGGGATTATTCCTCATCAGATTTTACCGCCTCTTATTGCGAATGTTGGTGTTGGTGCTGTGTTATACACGAGTTACCTGCAAATCCTAGGACGTCTACATGAGGAGAGTGGCCAGGCGAGAAAGAGGGTGTATCCTCCACCGCAACCAATACACACCTTTACAGCAGGTCTACTCGCTGGTGGTTTACAGAGCGTTGTCGCAGCCCCGTTGGATGCCCTCCAGGCAAGGTACGACCACCGTGATATGATGCCCAACGACGGCAGTGGCAAGCCTCGGAGTATGTGGACGTTTGGCTCTGAGAAGCTTCGCGAGATTGGTCTGAGGGGAATCTTTGCTGGATGGGGACTTTCTCTCGCAAAGGACAGTCTTGGAAGTGCCATCTTCTTCAGCATATTTGAGTACGTCAAGGCGCAGGGATATTATCGCTTTGTGACGTGGTACTACGGCGGTCTTGCAGAGGATATTGTCGACGTGCTAGCCATGAAGCGGCCAACTCATCAACACAAAAATGAGGGCATAACACTGATCCGACCTCATTACACCATCGAGCCAATGTTTCTCCTCATGGCCGGCATCAGCGCCTCCTTCTCCCAACAAGTCCTCCTCCACCCCCTAACACACTTCCAAGTCAAACACTGGGACCACCTCGAAGACCTCGACGCAAAAGCCGCCAAGCTGCGCGCCTCAGCAGTAGCAAACCCCGACAAGCCCCGACGTCGCTGGAGGATGCTCCGAGCCTATTACCACGCGTACCAAGAATCCCTCGCGGTATGCACAGCCGAAGCGAGGAGCGAAGGTCTAAGCCTGACAAAGTGGCTGTATCGAGGATTCTGGTGGAATGCGATCCGACAGGTGCCGAGTACGAGTGCGGGATTGATCATATTTGAGCTGATTCGACGCAAGTATGGGTTTGGACAGGAGGAGGTGAGGATCACCAAGGATGGGTACGATATTCTTCTCCACTGAGCGTGCGGTATTGGCGTTGGGTATTTTTGATGGTAGACTCTTCTCCCCTTTGTTGTAGAGTGATGGATCATCACATAGAAATGGTACATGATTTGAGCCCGTGTTTAGTGGTGTTCTTGACGTATTTTCATGGCGACGCCTTTGATGTATGGGTCTAGTGAGACGACATGACAAAGGGGCGACGGGATTAATGACCTCCTCTAACGAGACACGCTTTCAGCTAGCCAACAACACATCACGTATCACGTCAAGATAAACCCATTCAGTCAAAAAACGCAATGCAATGCCGTTCCCCTGGGCTCCCTAAACGTAAACCTGCAACTCAGTACAATGATCTTACATATGCTCACAAACAAGAGAAGGAAAGAAAAGAACCCGAAGCCAAAACCGAAGCAGAAGGAGAAAGGAAGAACTAAGAAGCGAGAGAGAAAAGAAAAAAAAAAAGGAAAAGGAAAACAAAGCTCGCACATCCTGCTGTCAACCCAGCCCTTGATCTCTCAAATGATGTAACATGAGAATAGGTAGTTCTGTTCTCCT
Source organism: Fusarium liriodendri (assembly GCA_023509735.1). Classification (NCBI taxonomy): domain Eukaryota; kingdom Fungi; phylum Ascomycota; class Sordariomycetes; order Hypocreales; family Nectriaceae; genus Fusarium; species Fusarium liriodendri. The sequence continues at coordinate 12,496 of JALLKD010000081.1, forward strand.
TGATCCAGTAGCGGGGGAAAGTATGTCCATGCCAACAACAGCACTGCCACCAGTCCAGATGTTTCCGTGAACAACCCACTTCTTGTCGTTGGCTCACTCGACATTGGGATACGTTTGCTTCAGCTAGAACGTCAAGTTGTGGATGGTGACCTTCCCCTTCGGTCATGATAGCCCATCCTCAACCTTGAAGGGGTGGAAGCGCGGCTGGAAAACGTTGAAACCAACCGTCCGTAAAGTTCGCATCCTCGCCATCCATCTGACGTAGAAACGTGGTTACCTCTCTCCGATGGCGGCTAATCTGCGCCAGGAAACGCGGATCAGAGTAGTCCTCGCCCTCCTGTGGAAGACAGAGCGCGACTCCCTGTATTCCCAACTCGTACAAGTTCTGCCATTCGAGTCCCCGCAGGAGCCGATTCTCTTGCTCCTCGTCAAGGTTGAGCCTGGTGCAGAGGGAGATTCCTCGGGTGTTCACTACAGCCCAGTGGAATTCGTTCACGGGTGTCCAGACGTCTTTCCATTGACGAAGGAGTGCCCTGGATTCGGAGAGATCGACAATGCCCCGACTATGCAGGCCGAGAAGGTGGCACGATCTTTGCCCTCTTTCTTCTTCCCAATTGAGACGCAGAGCTTCGTTAAACATTGCTGTTTCGACGAGTTGTCCTGTTCCGTCTTTGGGGGGCTGGCCAGGGGGGTTGGCCTCCAAACTTCTCATCAGAATTCGTCGGACGATCCCGGTGACACATCGTCTGGGTAAGGCCTCAGGCTCGGTCAAGTCGTCTTCTCCGACGGGTTGGCCAACCTCACCATTGGCTTCCTTCCAAAGGCGGTCCATAAGCAGCCAGGAGGCCTCGGGCTCCGTCATGTAACAGTACGCAGTCGCTAGTTGGCGGACCTTGTCCGCGAGCTCTAGGAACTCACGGAACTTTCCCCAGTTGCCAAAAACATCGGTGAAATAATGCATGATGTTCCAAGCATTCGTTAAGTTGAATCGGTTGGGCCGCAAGCACCCAGTGAAAGAATCCCCAACTGGCCGTTGGGTCTGGAAAGGAATCCTGACCAGATTGAAAGTAGTCATGGCGAGATCCATAAGTTCCAGTGGGACGTACACCTCGAGAATAGTTGTAAAGGTGTCGTAGTTACCCGCTTCCCAATCCTCCTTAACGTGCTCCACCTGGTCTGCCATCAACGCAGATCTAGGGCTATTTTCACGCATTGCATCGATGAGATTGACATGTTGTTCCTCGGTCTCTCTAAAGGCACCGGAAGCCGTGAAGGATGTCATCTTTGCGCTTCAGCGTAATGCGGAGTAGGAATGGTGTTTAGAGAGGGGGGGGGGGCAATGCTCTTTGGTTCGAAAGATTTGGTAAATGTCTGATGGAGTGGTAGGCTTAGTGATTAGTATTAAAGCCCAAGTATCGCAAGGAAAGAAGTATTTACCAAGTCGTATCAGGCTGTAATCAATCTGGGAAGAATCCAGCTGCCTATTAGGAAAAGAAATGGAAGATACGGTATCGCTTGGTCGACGATCGTTAAGCCTTCTTGGTCTCAAAGAGTCGACTCGTGGGATAAGAGGGGAGGTACCCCTTCGGCGATCTTCTTAGCGACGATGAAGGATATCTCAAAGAGTAAAACGCGCTCAGTAGGCAGAGAGAGGGCGAAAGGGAAGAGAGGTGCCGGAAGCCAAGGTTGATGATGGGAAGCGATGTTGTGCCTGCGTATCCAAGAAGGAGTAATGTCAGAAGTGATGAAGAGAGGAGAGAGAAGCTTCACGAGGGAGCATGGGGTATTTGAACCTTATAAATCCAACGATGAGTCGTTTCTTCAACGAACGGATGTGTTGATGAATTAGAATAACGAACCAGCGGGATAAGCTTTTGCTGTGCTGCAGAAAAGAAGCTTTCGCGATGCTTCTTTGTGTGTGTGGAAAAGAAGAGAAGCGTAGCCCTCTATTGTTTTCTTGGGCGACGCGGTAAACGTGCGGGCCTACCAGCGTTTGAATCGGTGCCAAAAGAGGTAAATACTGTTATTGTTCACCTGCAAACGCCTATTGTTGTGTTGGCATGAATAAACCTAGAGGGTGGGTGCATCTGAATGCCCGCGTTCACGTCTGTTCACGCACGTGGACAATGACACCAAACGAACCGGGCACTGGCACCGTTGGTCTGGCACTGCAAGCTTTATACATGGACGAGGTATTGCGCCGTTGGGGCACGAGTGGCAGCGCAGTGGCAGGACCCGGTGAAGCCTCAGGAGGCCTTTGGTGGGAAACATTTGGCTTCTTGTCATGCGCATTATATCTCTAACAAAGATAGGAACCTTCTATGTACTCCCCAAAGCGTCTTTCCATCACAAACCCTCGGTCGAAACTCTTCGATAGACTCTATTTGACATAGGTCCGAGGGGCCGGGTTCCTGGAGAACTTGCGTTGTTGGAAACGACCCCCACAGAAGATCACAAATGCCCTTGGACCTGTTTAAACGAAGAAACTCAAGACCGGTCTCTGTGATTCTAGTCGTACCAGGCGAGAAACTTCATGATAGCGCTGTTCGGACTGCCGAGGTTGTCGTAGATGGGCTGGACGGTTAACCCTTCGGAACTCACTTCCAGCCATCGACACATCCACGATAATAGACAAGACCGAGACGACAATGGTAGCGGCGACGAGTCTTTTGAGATGCTCCCCGATAATGTAAATACCCAGTGACCTCTCACTAAGCCGTAGCACCTGATTTCTGCGGCCCCCCTTTGACACTGAGAGGACCCCATGTCCGGGGATGCTCTACAGATGGCGTAGCAGGCTCGATGGAAATAAGGGAGAGGATACATACTCCCATCAGAGATGGGATTCATTAATTTCAGTTAGTCTGATCTCTTTCACGAGCATCATGAGGCTCACAACTAATCCGCCTGATTGAGGCGGTCAGGGGAAGCCCCCAATTCCATCACCAAGATCGTCCACGGCAGCATCTCCACCTCTCCAACCAATTACTTAAACGTCAATGTCCCTTGAAACAGATACAGGAGTACCACGAGGCAAAAAATGTCTTGAAAGTTACGCTCAAAGTTTGGAATAGGGGTTGGGGACATGATGCAGGCGGCCTCATGTCGCAAGCTTCCGTGATGGCTTCACAAGCTACGAACAAAATACCAACAAAACTTTGAGTATAAGCTAGCGCAAGCGTAATGTAAACTGGCAGGAGACCTCAAGGGACACTAGACCATCTACCTGCTTCAAGGCCACGATGAGACTCACCAGAGACTTCGCCTTATACAAGGGGCCCAAGACCACGCCAACACCACCGACATCCAGGAATAGTCTCAAGCCAAACGAACCAGCAACCACCTTCGAGACAGTCACAAGCCAAGACCCCCAAAACACTGTACAATCACAAGTGGCGACAAGAACCAGTTTGAAGTCGCAAAAGAGCATGATGAATCAATTCCTACAGTTCCTCCCAACTCGCTTCCCCCAAACCGCTTCCTCTATCTCCGCTGCATATACATTCCATCGGATACATCGCCATGCATCAATACCCCGTCCCGTCCACCGCCCCAAGAACCGTGCAAGATCCTTAAAACTCCGTGTGTCGTTTCGCAAAACCAAAAACACTACATCCAGATGGTATGGGCATCAACTGTCCGGACGAGTCCGAGCAATTTTGGCCTTTGCGAGCTTTTTGGGCATTACCAGCTCGGCTACTAGCCTCGTCCGCTGGAGCCGCCTCCAAAATCGGGTTCTCGGTCCGGCAGGTGCTTCTTCTCCTTGCGCCCCTTGATCACAAACTCGGACATGATCTGGATGTGATCCGCCGGGAAGTGCCAGTTGGGGAACGCAGGCACTCGCTTAAGATATTCGGGGTCAGGGGGTCCGAGAAGGTCCACCACCTCGAGTGTGTTGGTCGAATACCAGATATAGTCAATCACGTCAGCAAAGCCTGGCGTGTAGTTGGTGAACGGCATCTCATCAGCCGTGTGCTTGGTGTGGGCGTAGGCGTCTCGGAGACTGAAGGGATGCTCGATACCGTCTCGTGTGAAGCTTCCGTACTGGAAGTTGCTCAACTCGAGATGATCCGGAGGTACTCGGCCCATGGACATCAACTCGTACACCGAAGAGTCTTCAGTCGAGTTGAAATCACCACAAACCAAAAGAGGGATCTCTGTGTTCACCCGGTACTCTTGGCTGGGGCCCGGTTCGATTTGGGGCGTAGGAACCTCATCATCCGTTGGCAGAACAATCATCTTCTTGTCCTTCACAGCTGGCCACCTAGCATACTTCTCGGCGAGCTTGGTAACGTGCTCCATCAGGATACCAGTCTGGATAACCTTGACATCGGCCAAAGCAGAGTCCCAGGTGAGATGGACGTTGACCAAGATGATGCGCGCTCCCGTCAGTCGTGACTCAAAGAAGCAGATGACGGCAATGTTGTCCTTGGGCATCACACGGTTGAAGACGTCGTGCTGGTTCTTCATGTCGGGTCGGTTGATAGCAATAGTAGCAAACTCGATCAACTGCTTATCCAGCAGGATAAACTTGCTCTGCTTGTAAAAGACGGCGCATCCATCCACAGACTGAGCGTCCTTTTCCGACATGGTCTTTGCTCGGGACTTGGGCCAGTGGACACCCTTGTAGTCCATTTGCGCCAGGTCGGGGCTGAGGTCCTCCTTGAACGCATCCGTAGAGACCTCCTGAAGGGCAAGGAAGTCGGCGTCGCGGATCCGAAGCTCCTCCAAGATACAGTCCTTGCGATACTCCCAGTTGAGGGCACCCGTGGGGGTATAGCCGTATGTCTGTGGAGTCGCGTACTTGTCGCAGAGAATGTTCCATGAGAAAACCTTGATCTTTTCCAAGTTGGGTGACACATCTTCCTGAATGACGATGGGCTTGCGGTGTGCAGGAGCCAGGGGAACTGTTTGCGTTCAGCATAAACTCTATTGTCAAGATACGTAAAAACTTACTCGGAGCGCCTTCTCTCAGTGCATTGACCAGGCTCTTTGTTCCCTTCTCCATAATCTCTTGCTTCACATCGTGCTCCAGGGGGTTTCCTTCGATGCCCAGCATTTCAAGAAGGTGAAGCGATCCCAGTTCGAAAGGCAATGTCTGGATATTGTTGTTGAATAGCAGCAGCTGCTTCAGGTAGGTACACATTCCGACTTCAGGGGGAATCTCTGAAATCTGGTTAAAGGAGGCATCAAGATGGCGTAACTGGCGTAGCTCTCCAATGGCATTGGGAAGTCGAGTGAGCTTGTTTGAAGCAATGTATAGCTCGTTCAGGAACTGATACCTGAACAGCTCTGGTGCCAAGTTTCGCAGACCCTGGCCGCTCATATCCATATTATGCCAATCCTGGCGCCGGGTCTCCTTCTCCACGGGCGCGGGACGCCGTCGGTCAACACTATCGTTCTCGCTATCCGCCTGGGCGCGCAAGGTGGTGGGCGGAGGGCCGCCAATGCCTCTGTTTTCCGACGCCTTGAGCCTAGCATAGTAGTGCGGTTGTTGTTGATCGGTCATGGCAGCATGCGCTCGCTCAGCCTCCTTGTGCATCCTCAATTGCTCCTGCCACATCTCGTTCGGGGGTGCTTGTCCTCGCCCTGTCGCCGAATGTCCATTCTGGAGAGCGTTCGTGTTGAAAGGACTCGAGTTTGAGAGTACGCCGGAAGCGAAGCTTGAGTGGTGGCTCAATCCATTGGCGTTGGGCATGCCATGATCATGCTGAAGCCCCTGGTGGTGCTGGGTCTGAGAAGGGTGTTGATGTTGAGAGTGTTGGAAGTTGTACAGCAAGTTGGGCATGCCTCGCCCGGCGCCATTGATCCGGGCATGTTGACCTTGCCCGGAGTGTTGGGTAAACATCCCGGCAGGGGTATGTCAGTCTGATGATGGGTTATAGATTTGGGGGTGGTTTTGGTAACTGCGCCGGCGAGGAGCACGGCAGCAGGTGGCGCTTTTCGGCAGTCTTTATCGATGGTGGGGGGTGTATCAAGCGACTGGACCAGCTCATCGGCCGTCGAGTGAGCGCGAAGGGATGGGTTGGTGCGATTCGCGATCGTAGTAGCGCGGGGGACTCGATGAGTGTGGAGTGACTCGACACCTCACCCAAGATTCAAAAGGAGAGATGGCAATAGTAGCTCGCGTTTGCGCATGGGCCCGTCGGGTCAGCCGCTCTACGTGTGCAGTTTCGTGGTGAAGAATAGAATTCCGGCTCGAATGTCGATTCGTCGCAGGTCAAGAGCTCATCGAAAGGTCGTGTCGCAGCGGTTTCCGGGGAAGGCTGGGGTGTTTTGGCGTTTATCCGGCAGCTTAGAATGAGCCACAGACGTTGGAGCGACGTTGCTTTCGGGGTCAAGAGGAGGATCGCGAGGAGTATGCGAGAGTCAAGAAATGCAGCTACAAAGACATGTCAGTCAAAGCTTGAGGCAAAGGTCATCATGGGAGGGGATCCAAGCTTTTGCGACACGTGGAGGTGTCCTCAGCTCTTCAGGGACCACACACAGAAAAGAGCGAACGCAGCAATGCGAAATATTCACTGAAAGGTCAACTGATACTTGGACAGAAGAGTAGTGGGCGATATCAAGGGAGCATCTGGGTCGTGACTGTGATGCTGGTGGCACTGCGACGGCGGACGAGTGCCGGAGCGAGCGATATGGAATCACGTGCAACTGCTCCGCATCTCGATGGCTCGTGCGGCTGAAAGGTCACGTGCAGCCTTATTGGCCTCGAAGGGCGAATTCAGTAGGGCAACAACAACCACAACTCGCCTAGCACTGACAGAAAACACAAAAAGATGAATAGAAATTGCTTCGCCTTGGAAAATCGCAAGTTTCCGGCTTTTTTCTCGCATTCAAGAGATGGTTGCGCGTCGTGATCCAAGTTTGCATTCATCGAATTCACACAACTCTTACACAGCCTGCAACTACAACAACCAACTCCGTACAAGCATTGCGGGTGCGGGACTGACTAGGATTCTCGCAGCATCTCAAGCGTCTATCTCGATGGCATCGACAGGGACAGAAACAGCGCACAGGCCTCGTCACTTCCACAACATTCCATGAAGACGGTATGGAAACATGGGTTCCAAACTCCTAGAGTTAGTCCAGCGCTGCAAGAAGACCGTCGGATAGGAACTGGGATTCCGCAACCACAACAGTGACGCAATGAGCTCAACTCCTCAGCGAAAGCGATGGCGCCTTCAGCTCCCGGCGGAAGCGTTTCGATCAAGCTTGTTTATTGGCGTTTTGCCGACGCGATTTGATCCACTAGGACCAACCGCACCCATTTCGGGGCCTTCTTCGAATGAGGTCTGGCCGCAAGCTAGGCCAAGCATTGCCCGAGTCAGGCGTCTCCAGCTAGCGACTGCATTTGATATTCGGTCAATGCCATTCACATCGCAATCACGGTCCTCCCGACGGTACTTCCGAGCAATTGGAACTTGCCAAAACATCGCGAAAAGCAGCATGGGATTGATCGCAAAAGTCCGGAATGAAGAGTTCCATTACTGACGTCTTAAGCATGCACGAGTCCGGATTGCTGGGCCTCTTAGGCAACAACAAACCCGACTGGTACTGGGGGTGACACCTCTAACTAATCTGCCGAAAATAGCACCGTTCTCCAGGAAAAGTGGTGCAACCAGTGGTACGAGGACCGTGAGTTTATGTGTACCGTTCCGTGCTTGCTTTCAGACAACTCGAGTTCTCCTGACGGTCCGTGGGAAGAAGCTGTTTGAGACTCGAAGCGCGGTTGCAAATAGAAGCCTCGGTGTCTCGGTTAGCAATCATTCAGACGATCCGCCATGGAGAAAAGATGCATTCGATCACCCATCGTGCAGGTCACTGGGACACTCGGACAAGGCTGATCCTAGCAGCAATGCCAAAGTCGCATCACCATGTCTGTTGCAGATTGCGCCGGTTGCGGTTCAAGTTGCAGGACGAATCCTTTGGCATGGATATTTCAACCGCCATTGAAGACGCTGACGGGCTTCACGAGCCACGACCCCTCTTGGGCCAACCAGACAGGCCTCGGAACGCCCTGGCGCCAGGCTGAGGTTGATAATTCGATACGCGTCAGTAGCACATCAGCGACCCGGATGATGGGCGGGAAAAGGGCCTCTCATGTGCGGGGGAGAGCCAACGGACGGCCGCCCCTCCACACCCCAGAACCCAGACTCGCTCCGCAGTCGAATGGGAATCTTGCTCTGCAGGGCTAATGACAGCCGAATTGTCCGTCCGTCCTGGGAAAAAGCATCGCCCCGGGAGAAGCAGGCGAGTAGAGGAGGGGAGGGGAGGATGTGCGTCCCTTCTGATCTCGTCGGGTTCCGTATATAGAATGTGACTGCTGCCGCCGCCCTCTGCCGCGACCTGAAACTCTACAGTTGGCTTGCCATCCGCTCCGCCGTGTGCAAACCGCGCCGAACTTTATCACCCGCGACAGTGACTCGTTTTCAGTGCGAGTGTCGGTCCTGTTGTTCTGTTTGAGGCGTCGACGCCAGAGCCCCTTCAGGCGAGAGGGTTTACTATTGTCGGTATCGGTCTGACATTGACACGGGAGGCGCTGGTCGCCAGCTCGCTCAACTTGACAGGGCCAAGCATCACGGGGCCGTACTGCCCAAGAAGCGACGCCATCATCGCAAACTACTAGATCGGGCTGGTCTCACCATAAAGCCGGAGGCTACGGCATCATCAACGCCTTGTCCAAACAGCCTGATGCCGTCCAAGAGACAATCATTGAGGGCGTGAAAGATGACAGTCACGCCAGCGCGCCTCTACCAGGAAGAGAACCACCCGGGCGCGCAACTCAACGAACAAACGAGTGCCAACGGATAGGAGGATCCACGGTTGCGAGCGCTTCCGATACATCACATTTAGGAGGCCATCTGCCCGAAATCCACGTTTCAGTTCTCGCCTCTGGTGGTTGGTTTTACACCGATCATCTCTGTCGGCATACATACGATACTACAGTACCATTCGGGGGGCCCGTTTGACGGAAGGATCTGTTTCGAAGCCGTCGGGTCCCAGCAGTCCCAAACGGAAGAGAGGCACCGTTTCCGAAATCATCTCCTGACGTCGTCTGTCTCCGTCTGGTCAACGGTCCGTCCTCCCAAGAACGGGTAGGGCACGATCAGCTGCTGCTGAGCATCGACAAAAGGACCAAAGCAACGCAAAGCAGGGGGCTTCTCATCTTGGATCAGCCAGACCGACCAGTGCCCAGTGTTGTTTTCCCCTGCACGGTCAGCGCCCTAGTAGGGGACTCCTTCCGGGAGGCAATCCGGACCAGGTCCGGGCTTCACAACCCAGTTACGCGGTGAGAGAAGGGTTCTAGAAGCACCATCTTTCGGCGAAGGCGGTGGATACGTCCAGGCACAGGACGCTCGCAGGTTCTGCAACAGCAGCAATTGGGTGCCGCGGTTCCAGCGTCTTTCTTTAGCGGCGGTGGAACGCCTCAGCCACCCCTGTTTGTTTGAGGTGGGCTTGTGCTTGGCTTCTGCTTGGGTAGGGTACCGCACCGCACACGGAGGTAGCCCTGGCCTAACCCCCCATCCATCGGCCAGCTTGCGCCAAAGAGGATAGCCCAGGACCGTGACAATGTCGGAATGGAGCGGATTTATCTACGCCTCTGCCGCCCCTTTACCCACCTTCAGTCGACGGACGCAGGGTGAAAAGGAGTGGCAGCGCCCCAAGACTCCCCCACGATCCAATTCGGCCTCACAAGACCCAAACCGCAGTCGACGTCCGTTTCGACACACGAGGACGTCCAGCGGCAGCCAGGGTAGCCGCTCGTCGCACGAGTCGTCCCTGCTGCATTCCAGCAGCCCCGCCGTGGGGGAAGACGACACACATCACACTCACGCTCGTCCTCAGTCCAAGGTGGTGTCATCTGACTCGCGTGTGTCTGCTCCTTCAACCTCGACCTTGAGCGCTTCCAACAAATCTCTCCTGAGCCTCGGGACCGGCAGCACAGCGTCGTCCATCTTCTTCAACCGACCTCTAGTGGCCGCCGACAAGAACCGACAGATTCGCCATCGTCGCCCCGAGACCCCTTCGTCAGCTTCTGTTGATCTGAAAAATGTCGCCATGTATTCCGAACTGGATGCCAGTAATAAGCCCATGTCGGGCATCACTAAGCAGATAAACCTTTCCTTTCCTCGAACCGACTCTGTATCATCAGCCAGCGGTACCACGATACTGTCAACACACACCATGACCTCAACCGACCATGCCAACTCGACCGAGAACCCCGCCACAAAACCCTTTGTCGTCCGTAACGGACGCACCTACTTTAACGACCCTGGGGCAGCCTACCCTCTCCCCGCCGACCTGACCGAACTCCATCGACAGTCTCTCCGAACGCTGCTCTTGATACAAGTATATGGCGCGCCCGTGGTCACCCCCTCACTGAGGGTAAATCCGCCGCAGCGCGTGTTGGAACTGGGATGTGGTACTGGGTTCTGGAGTATGATGTGCCACCGGTACTTTAAGGAGCGAGGCCACAGTGGCATCTCGTTCACAGGCGTTGACATCGCACCCTTAGCGCCTGGGAGTGCTGGGTCACCAGCCGAACTCTGCAAGCCTGACAAGGACATGAATTGGCGGTTCGTCCAGCATGATCTTCGTCAGTTCCCCTGGCCTTTCGCAGAGGAGGAATTCGACCTCATCATGGTCAAAGATTCGTGCATGATGGTCCCCAGTCATGTCTACCAACTCTTCATCGAGGAGTACCTACGCATGCTCAAGCCAGGCGGTGTGATTGAGATATGGGACAGCGACCCGACGTTCCGTATGCTTCGACCACATGTTCCCAGCGCGGTACCCGGCTCCAATGAAGCGGAGGAGCATGAGGCAGCTCTGGACCTCGGTGCCTATCTGATGACACCAAAGACACCACTCTCAGCACCACTGAACGCATATCTAGTCGAGTACAATACCTGGATATCACGTGCTCTCGAAGCTCGGCAACTTTCGCCTGTGCCTTGCTCTCTCATCAAGGCTTATCTCATGCAGGAAGCCGAGATTTTGACCGAGATCCGATCGAAGCGGTTGGCTATTCCCCTAAGCGAAGTCCGATGGGAGCGAGAGGGTGTCGGCGGTGTTGTGACCAAGGACGGCAAATCGTACGTGGAGATGAAGGCCAAGTCAACGCCGCACCAGAAGGTTGAGAAGAAGACCTTGACAGCAGGGCAAGCCGCGCTACGCAAGACTGCTCTTCTGACAGTTGCGCAGCTGGTGCAGGGGCTGGAACCGATTCTCCGAGAAGCGAGCGGTAAGAGCCAGGACGAGTGGGATGTCTGGCTTAGCAAGATGATGGCGGACCTTATGAGTGAAAGTGGGACAAGTTGGGGAGAATGCTTGGAGGTGGGAGCATGGACAGCGAAGAAGAGACTCGTTCCCACTGGTTAAGTCACGGGGGCATCACACAAAAGCAAAGAAAGTCACCCACGTGGGTGACGGCAGACGATCTGGCAATAGTTTCTATTTGATGCCAGGGCTGGAATGCTCCTGCGGTCACAACGTGGGGGCACATGTCTTATATCCAAATACGGCTTTGCTACTCGACTGCTTCGTCACCTCGTCTCTCTCTCAAAACATCCTCACGCCTTTCGATACCATACCAGCATCTTCTACACACCCCCTTTACGCGTCGGCATCATACCGTTTTCTCAAAGTGCGATACCTTTTTAAATAGTACCTATACCCAGATGATTAGCAAAAACAGCAAGGACCAGGCTTGGAATTTTGGAAGGGGGATGAGGACGACGGTTGGAGAATGATGAGAATATGTTTTCTTTCTTCTGGACATGGCTTTGCCTCGGGACAAACGAGGTTACTTGGATATTTTCTTTTGCTCGTGTAAACAGCAACACACTGAGGCGCTGATGCCGTACATACTCATGTCATCTTCGGCTTGCAGCTTTTTTTTCTTCATGTTTTTATGGAGGCTTTTTGATGATGGTGGTTTGGACGGATGGGTGGGAAAATGAAATGAATTTGGGTAGTGTTTTTTCGAATAGAGGGATGAATTGATGCTTGAACCAACATCTTGATGGCTGAACATGAAGCGCGCCGTGAGAAGACAGTTGTCGATGGTGAATCGAGTGAGTCCACTCCCACGTAGCGCATTCAACAGTAAAGGAACGGCCTCACTTACAATGCCTCAATCTCTGCACCAAGTCAGTACGTGTGATCTATGAGTCTGGCTAGGTGATCTCACCCTTCTTGACATATTCAGCCTGCGCAATTCCCTGCCGGATCTTGTCTTCGTCACGCTCAGCAGCCTTGGAGATGAAGGCCTTGTGTAGACGAGGACGAAAGTAGTTGAAGCCGAGGGGATATTCTCGGCCAAGATATAGCAACTCTACCGAGGCATCAGTACATCCCCTCTTGACAGAGAACGAGTCTCATACCTTTGTAGATGGCAATGACTTGCCGTCGTAGCTCGGGGTTAAGACTCGCCATCTTGCGTCTGCATGATCCAACGCCCACAGGTTCACTTCAAGTATGAAGCCGAATGTATGATGCCGAGTCGACATCCTCCCCAGGTTGTGGCTCAACCACCCCCGCATCGCCACATGAGCCTCCACCCATGCAAGGCTACCCTCACGTTGTTCCACCCCGCTACAGCTTCAGCCACAAACCAACCTTTCCAAACGAACCTCGCATCCTCAAACCACCACCGACAAAGATACCTTCCCAATTGACTGTTCACCATGGTTCCGAAACCTCCTAGGCTGTTTGTACAGCGCGCAACACCAGCAACAAGACACTTTCCGAACCTCAGACGCATCCAGCCCGGCCTACAAGCCCGAAAAGGCGCCATCCCCAAGGACCCGAACGATGCGGACCGGAGGAGGAGCCTGCGCTCCATGTATCACGATATGGGCGTCTTGGCGTACTCGGGTGTCAGCACGGAAAAGGTCAACAAGATCGGTGACCTGCTGAAAGACGCCATCAACCCGGGTCTGTGGCTCACTACCACCCCGGGGGGCGACACCGACGCCCCGTTTGACAAGTTCACCGTGTACCGACTGCAGACGGAGGAGTGGCATATCGACCAGTCTTTCAAGCCCAAGGTTTGTTTGAAGCTGAATTGGTTTTTCTTCTAGCTCAGGTGCTGACTTGTTTCTTCTTTTCCCAGCGTGGATCCATCAAGATCGAAGGGATGTTGGATTTGGCTCTCAAGGCGGTGCGGCAATGGACAGGCCATATCATGGAAAAGGCCGAGGGCATAGAGACGTTGAAAGACTCTTTTGCGCTTATTGAAGCAAGCGCGAGAATAACCGATGATTTTGCCAATCGTGGCGGTATCCTCCTTGTAAGTCACCACAGCTCTCCCTTGGAGTGAACGGATGGTAAACCAACACGACGCAGCACACAGCCAACGGAATCCGACGTCTCCCCGTCGAGGCCTACATCCTCGCGTCAGGAGGTAACAAGTTCTCACTCCAGGTGAACCTCGTCGCCGTCGGCACGAGGAAATTCCTCGGGACGGTACACATTAGGATTCTGCCATACAGGACGCGAAGTGGTCTGATCGGCGAGACGACGTGGGAGACACAGGTGCGAAACATATTCAACCTCGCCCCGAACGACCATGCCCCCAATCTTGCGCTACTACGCGAGACAACGGATAACTTTTACAAGCTGGAGCGTGAGGTTTGGCACAATATCTACAAGAAGGAGGCAGAGGCCAAAGCAAGGGAGCAGGTCGCAGCCAAAGCCAAAGCGGATGAAGAGGACAAGGCCAAGATAGAGGAAGAGGTCAGGGCCCGAGTGGAGGGAGAAGCCGAGTCTCAATCTAAAAAGCCAGAAGAGATTGACGCTCAGCCAGAGCAAGACAGTGCTGAGCCTTCCACCAAAAGTTGAGGACATGAGCGTGGGCCCGGGGGAGATATTGTACAATGACAGCATATCACTGCTTGATAGAGCAAGCCAGCAGAGACAAGATCACGTCAAAGAAACGGGGTCATCTAAAGACGTCAGCTACTAAAAGCTTGATACTATCTCCGTATCTCACCGTGCTCACCTTCACAAGCCCTGCTCACCTTGACGAAACCCCATGTCCGGGATTTCATTCATCCATAGATAGCCCTTGTCTCGCAAGCACGCGACAGCCGGAAGACCCGCGAAGATAAAACGACGCGGAAAAAGGGAAAAAAGCAAATACAAAACGGTGTGGCTAAACGCTTCGCAGCACCAAGTTATCGTGTAACGGGTGCGGCAACCTCCCAACACACCGTCCTTGTTTCCCATCGGCGTGGTCGGGGTTGATTGGTGCCGGGTTGTCGTCACGCGCAGCAAAGAGATGCGACGTGTGCAGGAGGATGGTGGGAGGCACTTGAAGGGAAGCATCCCACGAAAATAGCATGATGCTGGGAATCCCCAAGTGTTGCGATCCAATCGTCATGGTGTTGTGGTTGTTTCGAGCCTGTAGGATGGGACGGGATGTTTCAAGCAACCTCCGGTTTACCTATTATGGAAGTAGATCAAGAGACACTCCATCGTGATAACGCAAGACGATCCGAAGAGGATTTGCATCCATCGTCAATCAAGTCCCATATCTGGAAGCATCCAACGTCAGCTCCCCAGAGAAAACCACGCATCGGGATCGTTACCGGGCGCTTCTGCAGAGACAACCTGACAAGCCATGGATGTCTCTGACAGACACCAGAGCCTCCCAGCTAAAAACGCCAGCTTGGAGTGGCGCCCTTCATGCAGCACGGCGCATCCCGCGCGCGGCCAGAGCTACTGTACAGCGATCCCCGCCCCCGAAAAGGGTCCAGACCAGGGAGCTGGTGGTGCTTGTCGCTTCGACTGCCGTTGGGGGCTTCAGGGTTCGGCTCCGGACTGACTGACCGTGGAGAAGCTCGAGATGATCAGCGAGACAAACGACATTAGAGTCAGACCACTGCCGCCAAAGACTGCCGCCGTAGGCAAGCAAATCACTGCCCAGAGCAGAGCGTCACGGTAACCCAGCAGCAACCGGATAACCCCTCACCGTCATTTGACCACGACCACCCCGCAGGCTCTGCTCTTGCACACGGCTTGTTGCTAGCATCACCGCAGTGCGTGATGGAGGATGTTGTGCAGGGACGGCGTGATAAGGCGGACCAAAGAAAATCAAGACAAGTGCCGGCGCCGGCGGCATCAAAGGGACCAAGGCCAAAGCCAAGATGCGGGCGTAGTGTTGCGATTTGCTAGAGCCACCATGATCGTCGTCCTCCTTGCAAGTATCGGCCAACTCATCCCTGTATTGTTGAAGCGAGACCCGAGCATGTGAGTTGAGGATCCAAGGCGAGCTGAATCTATCTACCGAGAAACGAGGACAAATTACCGAGAAGCACGATCGTGCATTCTCATTATGGGATAGTCATTCCCTTGGCCAAGGAAAAGGCCTCGGAAAATAACAAAGACCAAGGTCAAGGTGAAAGCGGCGGTCTGACACGACAGACATGGCTCCAGGGCTTGTCCTTGCCATAGCGCACATGCCAGGCCATGAGTGGATGGGATCTGTCGTGTGGAGAGGGCACAAGCATGGATGAGCATGGCCTTGCACCCTGACCGTTTATGCCGTGGCAGCAGATCTGGTTCACGGCGAGATACTCCATTCGCAGAGCAAAAATAGCGGGACGATCGGCGCGTCTGTTGTCGGTCGTGACTGAGTAATGAGGGGGTTTTGCTGGTGTTGTTGCGGCCAGTGGCCAGTGGTGCAGGCATCAATTTACCAGGGGTGGGGACTTGAAGAGACTTGTGCGTTCTAGCAGGGGTCTTATGAGTGTGACATGCTGCAACTGAGTAGTATTCTGGATAAAGACAACAGGCGAAAGTTCCTAAAGAGTAAGTACAGCGTAGGATTGGACAAGAAGGCTTGCGATGCTGGTCACAATCGGCGATGGTCCATGTTAAGCCAAGGATCGTTCGTGATAATGTTGGTCAAAAGCGGGACGAGAGATTGAAGGATGCGAGAGGCTGGGTTTTAAACGAGGAGACTGAAAGAGTTGAAGAGGATCTGAAGCAATTGAGATCTGATATCTCAGAGTTACACAGACTGTGACTGTGTGACGGCCAACTTACCTGACACAGCATCAACCAACCCACGTTGTTCGTTCAAAATCAGCCACCACGCTTTCTGCATGGCATGGGCGTTTCGACACGACTCAAGCCAAAGGACTTTCATCGTCCGTGTCCGTACCGTACGTAGCTAGGCATTGATGATCCTGGAAACATGGTTCAATAACCCTGGCTGCCATGCCCATGGCCGGCCCATTTCCCCTTGATCGACCCAGGCCCTTTCCCCCAATCGGCAGTCCGTGGCGTAAACGACGTCAGTAGCAAAACACAGGCCTTGGAGGGAAAAGTGACCAAGAGGTGGTATCGGCCGTCTTCCCAAGTTTCACCTTGATCCGGCCGAGCTGAGGGGCGACCGCCAAAAGCTTAACATCTGGGGCGCTACTCGGCGATTCGTCCAAGGCTAGCCAGCAATGTGGCCACCGGAGGCTGCCGAGGTGAGGGTTTCTCTTCAGGGCCAGGCAGGTATGTAACCAGGTGAGAGTACTCCGTAAGAAGACAGGTACCGCGACGTACCATCTGATGAGGCTGGATGTTGTCTGTTTTTGCGGAGGGAGCTGAGACGAGACCGGGAGTCCCGGGGTGAACCCTGGCCAAGCCCGTGACAGAGAGTGCAAGCGATGGCGTGCGCACGCACACACACACACACGTTGCGTTGTGTTTGTCTTATGAAAGGCAGAAGCCATCTTATGAGAAGATCCGGATACGCGGATGCAGGTAAAGGGAGTCAGGTCAGTCATGCCGTACCGTTGTCGTGGTATTGATGGTCATCTTGAGACACGAAGCCAAGTCGCAATAATAATCGATTGTCTCCTCACGTCATGAATAGACCAAGACGCGATGATGCGCCAATCAACGTGGTTTGTTTATGAAGGAGTGAGACTGTCAACTTTGTCTGTCTGTCTGTCAATCAATCAAAGCTTTGGTCTTGTGACGGATGTGGATGGAGTACCTCGTGCCTGCCAATTGTTTCGCGCCTTCTTTCCTTTGCCAAAAGCAGGGCTCGCACAGTATGCAAGACGGTGCGATTGATTGTGGATAGGACTCCAAGCCCTCCTCCAACTTGATTTTGCAGGCAAAACAAAACGCCGTCACGGAGTTTGAGAGCCAGCCTCGGTATTTGAACAGTAGTGTTTCTACATTGATCGTCCTTATCATATGCCATGCCATGAATGGACGAATGGATGCATTGACAGATGAGCTCCCCGTGTCATGAGTTGATTAGGGCTGGTCGATTGGTCGATCCTGGACACAGTCAGCGCAGAGCAGCGCCTCGTCTCATCCGACCCAACCTTGTTCCTGGGTACCTGATCCGTTGGTATTTGATTAAGGAAGTACCGGGAACTTTATGAATCTGGTCTTGAATCTTCAGTCTGCCAGAAGACCAACGTTTAACCGCTCGCGAGAGAAAGAAACGCGGCGCAGCAAACTTGACACGCTCTTCACTGACCCAACAGCAACAGCCCAGGGCCAATTATCGACTCACTGACACGAATCGGTACCCACCGATACCTGCAACGCTCGTACTTCCCCACCTATTGACACGCCTTTAGCGCTCACCTCAGGTAGACCCAGGTCCCCCTCAATTCCGCCCTCCATCCTGACATGGACCCCTCGCGGCTCGTGATAATGTGGTTCTGAACGCAGCTGGCCTCGAGCCCTGGACCTAACCTGTTCAGCCACTAAATCTACAGTGGGCTCAGTGGACCATGGCCCTATGGCTGCCCCCCGTGGCACAGTGTGAATTCGCATCTTAGCACCCCGCCCACTACTCGCTCGCTATTCCCGTTCCCGTCCATCCATCCTTTTGCATTCGGTCGCTCCATTCCTTTCCATTTCTCTTACTTCCACAAGCACGAGCCTGGCCTCGACAGCCAAAAATCTCCCACCTCCACCAACTTCAACTCTTATCCACTTCAACAACATCGCACAGTTTGTAGCGTCTCGTAAATCAGGCAAAACTACACGACACATTCGCTCCCTTTCCTGAGGCCCTCCGGCCGATATTAGCCACATTTTCGCTTCTCGAGCCGACGAGTAGTCCCCCTCCTTGCCGGTCCTTATCGTTTTCACGTCAGGTCCCTCGACCGTTGTTTTTGCTGCCGTCTGGACGCCCACCGATTCGAATGCATATGTCGACCCCGAACTCTATTGTCGCAACGACTTTCCTACATTTCCTTTCGACTTCGACTTCGATATCAGATTCTCTGCCCCTCGGTTCGTACTCGTACTAGGTGGCCGACAAAATCAGTCTGGGCTTGCAACTAGCCAAATCCCTCGACCTTTCAAGCCCTTCATCTCGAAAGGCTTGCCCCGGCTGCCGGCCCTGGTCCGAAGAGGTGCTTGGGTCCGTCAGACTGTGGCAAGAGGTCAAAGTCGTTGCGCATGCCTCGCGCTCCAGGTTCGGGCAAGCGACAGCAAGGCGCCGCCAGTCACCGCGACACTCGTCATGAGAATGGCCTTGTAGGCCCGGCCAAGCGATCTTCAGACAAGAAGGGCTCAGGGCAGCTCGACAGCTCTGCTCGCCGATCCGACCAAGGCGTCGCCGGCGCTGCAGGGCAGTCGACGCCAGCCAACGGCCTTACCAACGGTTCCTTCAAGCACTGCGTTTATGATGCCTCCAACGATTCTCGCGCCAACGACGATCCCCGCCGCTCCTCGCTTGGTGCCGTATCCGAAATGTCTACCGACTCGTCCAACTCAGGCGGCGCCAATGGTGTCGTCGACGGCGGCCACCGTCAGATCGATGTCAATGCCATGAAGAACGCCGACGTCCACCGCGACTCGGGTCCATTCGATCTTGCCACCACCGTCCTCAAGACTCTGCCCATGCAGGATACGCTCGCGATTCTCATCATCCTCATGCATGTCCCGTCGCTCTCCCTTACGGTCATCTACACCATCTTCACGTTTCTCACCTTTGTCCCTCCCGTCACGACCAGCTCTGGCATGAACATCAACCTCGCCGAGATCTTTGACGGAAACTCTACTATGCCGTCCTTGGTCACAGTTTTGTGTATGGATTTCTTCTTCCTTCTGATATGGCTTTTCCTGTGGGGTCCAATCCAGGATGCAATTCTAGATTTCGCCAAACCAGTCATTGCCATTACTCTCGGAGGAGGTACCAGCACTAGGGATGGAACTTCGAGAGGACTCACCACATGCTTCATGTGGGTGGTTGGCCATCATCTACTCCGGGGGACTAAAGCTCACTGGGGTCGCGTGGCTCGCCACATCCCTGAGCATTGGCGAATCCCTCATGTTTTCAACAGCTCTCTCAACCCCACCTCGAGCGTGTACGATAAGAGGAGTGCATATGGGTGGGTGAGGAGCGTTTTAGCTATTCACATCTTGACACAGGGCATCGTACGATATGTTCGAGAATGGTATTTGAGGCGCGAAAAGGCCAATGCCTCGGTCGGAGTGAATGATCCCGAGGCCGGAAAACCGCCCAGCGTGGTGGGTGACACGGCCAACGAGGGAGGATTTGCGACACCCGATACAGAGACAGGACTGCAATCGGCCCCTCCTGTGTCAACAAGCAAAAAGAGAAGAAAGCAAAGCACTCAAGTTCGCCTACAGCAACCGTTATGGGCGGCACTAGCGAGCACAAAGATTGTTGTAGTGAAGGAATATGAGTTGTCCCATGCGGCCTCAGAGTCGGCAGGGACCAACGCAACTGACATTCACAACCTTGGAAACGCTCCTTTCAACAACCAACCCAGCCAAATATGGATATCCTACATCGGAAGCGATGAAGTATGTTTTAGCACCAGCCATTTCCCCGAAATCGATGACGACGCCCCGCGATCCGTCGAGTCCTCAGGCGAGGACTCGCGACCTTCCAATATCGACACTTCGAAGCCTTTCTACGTCCGGGTTAACAACGCTGTCTGGCAGCCTACGCGCATGTTTCCTATCGAGGAATCCCCGGAGGATTCACATGAGGGTGTACGTTGGACGGGCGATATCTACGGACTCCGACCTGCTTCCAAGTACGAGTGCGAGTTTCTCGACAGCCAGACGGACAAGGTTCTTTTCTCGACCAGCATCAGGACTATCCAGGCTACACAGCGAGAGGCGGACGGTGTCCCCCCTCCTGTGGCCAATGGACAGCGTTCTCTTCGACCGGACTCTCCCGCCACGACTCTCAGGACTTCGCTTGCTGCGGTTGAGCTGAAGTTCAACGAGGAAAAGTCACGCCTCAAGACTCTTCGAAAGGAGTTTAAGAACCGGGCCAGCAGTCTCAGAAAGGACAATGAGCTTTTGGATAACCAACTTGCGTCTGCCGGAAACCACGACGAAAAATTCAGACAAAAGATTCGCCAACAGGAACTTGGAAAAGCGCAAGCCGAGCGGGAGACCAAGGAGATTGCTGATCAGCTCAAAAACTTTGACCACTCGCCTGACCTCCTCGAGCATAAGAAGAGAGTCGAGAGACAATACAGCAGTGAGAAGAAGGTTTTTGATACAGCTCAGAAGGCGTTCAAGGAACACAAGGTCGGGTTGGAGAAGGAGATCAAGGCCAAGGAGGTTGAAAAGTCCAACCTCAACACTCGCCGAAACAAGGTCGCCACGCGCATTGCCAAGGTTGAGAACGAGCTTGCCAACATCACCGATGCTAACAACCGTGGTCTTGACGAAGCCGAGCGACGCAACCAGGAACGTCATGTCTGGCAGGACCATGTAGCCGGCATCGAAGCGAACTACAATGAGCGACTTGCCCAAGTCCGTGCTGACAACGCGGCTCGGGCTGAGCACATCAGGAACGCCCAGATGCAGCTGCAGAGCTTCCATGAATTCATCAACTCGGCCAACGGCATGGCGTATGAGATGGCTGATGCAGGCCACCCACACCTTGGTCCTCCTTTTCAACCCACCACGACGAGTACTTGGAATCCAGATCCCACAGCTCCTCCGCATTACCCAACCGGTCTCTGGCAGGGTTCCGGCGATGTCCTTCCTTCTGTTTCTGCTCCTGCACTCCCTTCCATGTCGCTTTGGCAGCCCCCGCCGACTGCATCTTCTTTTGAGCCACGAGTGACCCGATCTAGAGGACGCAGCTCCAGCATGCTGAGTAACGTCAGCGGCTTCACTCAGTCGAGCGATGAGGAGTATGCGTCGCCACCCATGGAGTCTCATCGAGTCAGACACATCTGGGCGAGTCGTACCAGGGCCAGCGGAAGCGGTGGCGGTAGCACCGGCAGCAGCGGTGATCCGACAAGCCCTTGAGTGTCTGCACAGTTGTGTGAGCGATTCGTTTGGACTTAGGGAGATCTGCAACTGGTGGAAGCGGCTGTTTGGTTTGATTCGAGGTAGCTTGGCTGTGAATAGCTCTTGCAGGTGAATAAAAGTAGTGCCTTTGTTATATGCTTTCCCAACCAGCATGAGGCGGTGTACCGTGACCGCTTCCCTTTGTTCTATGTGATGTTTGTTGAGCCGCGATTGGACGGATGCCGTGGTCTTGGCAGAGGTAAATGGGGTGGACCCTTGAAGCTAACCCAGCCTGGATTTAACGACATATCACAGCGACAAGGTATCCTTTGCGCTTTTGCTCTAGGCGATGATATCCTACCAGGTTCAGGATGCGTGGGCGCGAGACTTTCTCGGTGTCTCTTTGACGCCTTCCAAACAGGCTTGCTGCTGCGACAGAATATGGAGGTGGTGATGCCCAAGACTGGCAAGTGGCCAGCCTGACTGGAGTAAATGGACGTCAAGAGCGAAGTCGGTTTGATCAAGTAACGACTGGCATCGCACCTGTCCCACTGGCAAAGCAACCTGTAATAGCCATAGCGCTTAAATCCCGACAAATGTCAAGATCTTCGCAGAGTGCTGACCCTTGCAGGCTGTATCTTATGCTGTTGTGGCCGATGGTCTCTCGCAGACTCGTCATTGAAAACAATAACCAACCCGTGCTACTTCGGCCCAGTTTCCTTTTCATCTCTCTGTGTTTTCTCCCAAGCGAAGAAGCCATTAGCAGCCCCCCGTCTTAATAGAAAAGAGAACTCCGCGATGGTCCCTCGATCTTCGGGCTCAGTTAACCCATCAAGGGCCGGGCTGCAACTATAATAAAGAACAGATCTTCAACACATTATAACATCATGACCCGATGTTAACACAGCGGCCTGCTTAAACTTCTGCAGCAGCAGAAGAGTCATACCTAGCCACATCGTCATGCTAGCCTCTAATGGGTATTTACGAGGGTCCCTCCAGATAGAAACTCGTCGCTTTTCCATCAACATCTCTGGAGATCAAGATGTTGAAGGTCAAAAGCTAGCCAACGGGATGGGCCGAGCTGATGGCATCACGAAGTTTCGAAACAGCCAGCTTGATTTGGTTCGCCGACGCCAGGAATATAAGAATGTTTCCGGGTGCTTTGGTCTCATGGATGTGCTTCACAACACGTAAAGCGAGTTCGGCGTAGTCCGGAGATGCTGAATCTAGACTGGGAAAGCCCTTTCCTTGATCTCTACGATATCAGAGACAACATCTCTGGTACCCATATGTTCTCTCTGGCAAGTCATTATTCTCGCCTGGCCTTTGCGTCTTTACTGCCATTGGATTCCATTAATCATTTGACCTCAGAAATAATATCCATCTCTACATGGCTCTTAACGATAGGTCTATCTCCGATGATGGGCTGGCTGAGCTGTGCAGTAATCGCCGTCGCATTAACTCTTGTTCAATAATCTCATTGTCTTCGATGGTCTTAATCCCTGGTTTCAGCCTTTTCATTCTTTGCTATGATTACCGGTTTGTCCACGGTCGGCTTCGTGGGATCTTTGTCACAGTCGCTGTGTCTGGCCTAACGGGGGACAAACTACACGATACCGAAATGGCTGTGCCCTCACCTCTCTGACTTGTGTTTATGTCCCCCGCTGGCTGGCTTCACTTGTCAGTCGCACCACCTGGCACAGCTACGGTCATCATCTCGGAGTTGGTCACTGGGAAGGACAGGGGACAAAGATATTATCGTCATGAAATGATCAACAGTTTCGATCGCTCAATTGTTCTACTTTTGGTGTGCCATTTGATCAGGGTCACCTAGCACAGCTACAGCCATCATCTCGAAGTCAGTCAGTAGAAAAGGCAGGGGACAAAGATTATCGTCGTGAAATGATCAAAGTTTTGATCGCTCAATTGCTCTACTCTGGTGTGCCATTTGATCAGGGTATCATCACCATCCATCGTTATTACAAGGCCACACCCAATCCTCCGAGTCCCTCAAACAGTCATCTTTCCCATCGCCACGGTGTTCAGGTGGGCCACGATGGCCGTCACCCTCTCGTCGAGTCGGGCCAGACTGGCCTCGATCCCATCGAGTTGGGCCAGTCTGGCCTCAATCCCATCGAGTCTGGCCTCGATCGCAGTCAGTCTGGAGGAAGTGCTGTTCTACAGCCTCTCCTCCCTCTCGTTCCGGGCCAGAACCTATGGGTAGGCAAAACAGTCAGCTTGGTCGTGATTCAAGACTTGGGAGTAAGGTGACTTACGATGTCAGTCAGCGTCTTGATTCTGTTGTTCTGGCTTGCGATGCGCTCAAAGACATCGCGTTCAAAGCTCTCCATGGTTTTGTCGACGCTGTTGTTTTCGCCGTCGATACGCTCGATCTCCTTGGTGCAAACGAGGACCAGCTGGTCCATCTCTTCGATCTCCTCGGCCTGTCTTTCGAGCTCTGCAGTGTGCTTCTCGAGAATCTTGGCGTGCTTCCGTTCGATCTCCTCGAGTCGCGTGTTCGTGTTGTCATCGGAGGCGGTCGTGGTAAGGTCGGTAGAGGTTGTCTGTTCACATCCGGTCAGCCAAGAGTGCAATGAGCTGAGTATGTCTGCACCTCGTTATGCACTTTGGATCCTGTTCGGACAGTCGCTTCTGAGCCTCGCATTCCAGCCCCAGAACACACCAAGTGACATCTGGACAGTCTCCGACTCGCGGGCCGTGACGCTACTAGGCTGAATGTAGACCGTACTCTCGGGTAAGCTGGTATGAAGCCGCGATTCTCAAAGCCAAGTATCCAAGACTAAGCTTGGAGGTACCTATTCATTGTTCGGGGGGTACAACCGCAGGAGCCGAGAGTCCGTGAATTACAAACCCATCTCCGAACAAGGTACCTTGGGGTTTCGAGAATCTGGAAGCGACCTGATCTGTGAGTCCAAGTTGTGCTTGGAGATGTTCATTTGGGCTGCGCCCGAACATATGGATCACAGATCAGGACTCAGCCTCCGAGTGGCAGCATCAGAAGATGCCATCACTGGTCGTCAAGCTGAGGAACTTTGTGCTTCTGGCTCATCCGCAAGGAAGAAGGTGTCCGAAGGAGTGCAAGCGAGGGTGGATGAGAAAGAAAAGCAGACATACCTGAGGGGGGGGAGCGGGAGTCGACATTTCGACATCATCCTGCGAGAATGTTATCAGTCAAGTTCAAGCTCAAGTGAGGCCAGGTGAGTAACTTACAATCTCGGGGGTGGATGGGCGCGGGGCAGGTTGCGAGGCAAGGGCACGACGTCCAAGTCTGCCCAGCGGGCCTCTGTAGGATTGAGGCATGGTAAAAACGGTGGGTGGGTTGGATGCGCAAATAGTTGAAGGTATGGGTCGGGAAAGGCAAGTCAAGGTCGATTGATGTTGGAGAAGAAAGAGTGAGAAGAGAAGGTCGATCGATGATGAAGAAGAAAGAGTAAGAAGAGGCCTTGATGGTGATGACCAGATGTGATCAAGGAAGAAGAAAGAAGAGATGGGGAGGGGGGGAG